>JAHWFO010069635.1:0-36735 GCA_023313115.1 Rhysida immarginata | reverse complement strand
ACTGTGCGATATTCTCTCTGATCAGCTGGTTATAGGGGGGGGGGGGCCTCTTTAAAAAATCGTTGTGGCTATTCATTTTCCGTGATTAATTTATGATTGTGTGATGTATCTGGGATTCATCACACGCAGATCAACATTTTATATGTATGTAAATCTGCGTTTATCTTATATGGCGTCGGTCTTTTGCTCATCACAAAAGATCAACGTTGCTTTGTTTATTCATTACAAAATTGAATCAACAGTTTCCTTCATGTATTTTCTTTTATTAGGAATAATTTGTCTTTCACAATTCTCATTTGTTTTAGCAAATTCGCATAGTTTGTGATTGCAGTATTCATCAATTTGCTTCACTTTCGTTTTCTAAAGGGAGGGGAGGTGTTCCCACGCTCCAAGCCTGGTATCCATGGCAACAAGCCAAAGTTCGTTAACGATCAGAGACAAGTGAAAGTAACGACGGTTACGTCGGAGCGTTGGTTTGGCGGGCATCTTCAGCCAACGGGAACACGGCTTTCTTGATCTTAACCTTTCTCAAAAAATGCATCGGTGAAGCACATTGGAAAATGCTCTTCCCGCGCTTTTCTCCGGAGAAGTGTATAAAAAGCCCCGAAAGCGTACAGACGCGCTCTTATCTCTTATTTGTATCTCTCTTAAGACTCTGACACTCATGAGCTCTTAAGCCTTTTGTGTTCTCTTATACGTACTCTTAAACATTGAGTTGTATTACTCTTGTTTAATTGTGAGTGACGACGAGCGATGCGTGAGGCGATCCATCCTCACGGCGGGCGGCTAGAGCATCGGCCGGCCCGGCAACAACGTGCGAGATGACGGCGAGTGATGGCCACGAGGAACCAGGCAGTGCGGGGAGGTATTGATTGCCGAAGCACTAGTCTACTCGCAGCGGACGAGACGGGCGTTCTCATGCAGGGCATGGTGAGTGGGAACGAGCAAGACGTGAGGCGTCACATCCTCATGGTGGGCAGCCAACTCGGCGGAACACCCAATTCTACGGCTCGGAACGACACGCAGTGCAGAGAGGCTTTGTAAGCCAGGGCGCCGGCGCATCCACATAGGCCAGGAAGGCTTAGGCCTGTTCCGATGGCGATCGAGAATGGAGCTCGGAAGGAGAACCAAGCAACGCAGAAGACAGCTAGTTACAGCGCAACTCAGAACCGGTCGAATCGGAGGAGATGCAACGAGAAAACTCACCAGCTTAAAGTGGGATCAAAAACGCCTGGTCGTGAATCTTAGGTATCCCGTGCTGTGGAGCCTCAATTATCAAAATTACTCCGAGATTGCGTTCAAGTGAGAATACTACTGCTCGATTCATGCAACTTTTGAAATGTCGCGTGTGCTTGTGTTATGTCGGGGACGCCACTCTGAACTTTTACCGTGATAATATACATGGTAGTTAAGGACCTTGATATGGACTCTGATCAACAAATTGTAATGGTATGTAATTATCTTCTATAAGTTAATTGCTAGACGGGTTTTGACTATATGGACACTTGAACCTTGATTTGACAAATGTAAAAAGTTTGTTCAATTTATTCATTTAATTATTATAGCTTGTAACTTACTAAGCCTTTTCTAATATCATTACAATCTGAATTTTTCATCTTTTTCTTAATAAACAGTTTGAATTTAACTCGATGTTTTGTTCATTTGTGAATCACGTTTTCTCAAATCGTATTGATGGGAGGGGAGGTCCTAGTTTCTTAACTGATCTCGTTTGATTTAAAATTTATTGCGGGCACGACGGTTCTGTTTCATTCAAATCCACTATATGATCATTACTTTCTAGGCTTAAGGTAAATTATATTAACGATTGGGAATTCTGTCATTGTTACATAAGAGTAATAAACACCTCCCACGTTACAATTGCATGGAATGAGTGACAAGTTATCGCATTTAATAAAATGAAGGTAGGTTGTGATAATAAATTGTCAAGATCCTCCCAACTAAATGGGCATAACAGACAAATCTTAAGAACATCATTATTGTAGAGAAATATTGGGACTGTAGACGCCCTATCACTCAGCCTCTGCCCAACTGGACACGATTGGCCATGGCTAACAATTGACACCCGATCAATGACCAAGAGTAACATGCAGGTTATCTTACATGGTGCATTAGCAATGATCCGAACTGCTGATAGACAACCTTCATAACTTTTTTTTTTGTTGTTGGGATTTTCCCCCAGGGAAACCTTCTGCACTTTCTACAAAATTTGGTCCCAATCATACAACAGAACCATTTGGGAATCCCTTAATTTATGGACATCACTGTATATCAGAGTTATTGTGAAAAAATTACGGAACCTTAAGAAAATTTATTAAGATGCAGTACAATCGAGTGGCACCCACCTCAAATGGTTACATGCACTCGAAATTAAATAAAATCTTTTAAACATTTCAAAGAGGAGTTTTAGCCATGAAGCAGAAATACTTTTGTACATTTATTACCAAGAAATTCATGATGTCCATATTGTCAAGTATCAATAAACTAAATAAAAGGAATAAAGGTCAAAATGCTTTGAATATACTTTAATTGCCTTACGCGTTTCAGTTTACACCATCTTCAGAGCCGGCCAGGTGGCTGACAGGGCTAGGGCGTAGGCTTTCTAGTTCTCGAGTCCACCTGGTTGTGGGTTTGAATCCCGCCGTGGGCATGGATGTTTGTGTTTGTCCCAGGCTGCGTACAGATATAACATGTGTAAAGGCGCAAAATGACCTAAGTAGTCAACGCCTTAATTTCTAGAACCTCCCCCCATCTTCGGATGCTACAAAGATTTAGCTGGCCATGGCCAGGGTTTATATACGGGGTTGTGCATAACCTTTTGCTAGGGGGCTGCGACTTACACCGCAGCGTTGTGGCACACTCTTATGATGCTTCGGCAGAGAGTAGTTCATTGTGCGTCTATTGGTATCAAACAAATATGGCTGGTTGAATAAATGACAGTGAAGAGCAGCGTTTCATGGATAGAGTTCGTGCAAATGCATATCGAGAGGCAATGGAAACAGGTGCGTCTTTTATTAATCGCAAATGGGTTGCGAACAAGTTAAACCGATCGGATAGATGGGTGACGGACAATTGGAAGAAAGGTTATGATAACTGCCACCTGACATCTGTGCTGAAGGACATGGAGTACGATACTGCTCTGTTTGAGACACTCCTCTGCTCCTACCCGAAACGGATGCGTGCTGTTCGAGAAGCAGGTGGTGGCCACACTAAATATTGATGTGATAAAAGCAGAAATAAACGTACTTTTTGATTATCAACCGCAGAACATTCCACTTAGTTTTGTTTATTTTCCAGACCCCTAGCAAAAGGTTATGCACAACCCTGTACAAAAGTGGGGAAGGTAAAGGTTGCTGATTGGTGGAAAATATAGGTTGCTGATTGTTTTACATACAGTGGAATAATAATATGCGCTAAGTTTGGTGGACCTAATCAGACTTATCAGGGTTCTCCCCAGGCCTTTTTGAACGGGCGCGCCGCCCGGCTGATTTTGGTGACCGCCCGGCTGAATATACGAAAAACTGCACACCACTGCATAATTTTTATTTGTTTTTAATTTTTCTCCGCCCGGTTATTTTATCTTTCCACCCATCTGATAAAATTTTCTGGGGAGAACACTGCTTATTAACACCATACTTAATAATGAGACCACCTTCGAAAGAGACAACATTCTTGATCTCCTCATTGAAGCAGACAAATGACATTACAACTGCTCTCTATTAAGTCTGCCATTCTCATCATACGATCCACCAACCTTAACGCATATTATTATTCCACTGTATGTAAACCATTCAGCAACCTGTATTTACACCAATCAGCAACCTTTACCTTCCTCACTTTTGTATATAAACACTGGCTATGGCCAGCTAAATCTTTGTAGCTATACCAGCCTCAGAAGATGGTGTAAATCGAAATACGTAAGGCAATTAAAGTATATGCTACCATATCATTTTGACTTTTATTCCTTTTATTAAGAAATTCATTCCTCCAAGTAAAGTATAGGCAAGTAGTGAAACCTGTGGTCATCAATTTTTACTTCTTTGTCTGCATTATTTAACCCCCATCTCCACAATTCCGGCCCTACTGGAACAATTTGGCTTAACTTCATAGGAAAGTAGATCTTGCCTACAGGAATCTAGATACTGAATTTCACTCCTTTACATACCTAAATAGCACTTTTGTCCCTTTGACTTCCGACCCCAGTGCAACCATCACAAGCAAACTACATAGTGAAGGTGGACATGCCCATAGTAAGCTGCATTCCGAATTTCAATCTTCTACCTCAAAAAATGTAGAAATCATGATGGGGACAGACCAATAAATAGCTTCATTCTTCCACTACTTAATTATATAGATAATGAGCAATCGTGCGTCAACAAAGCAATCGTCACGTGTGTGCTCACTTTAACAATACTTACAAGATAAACAGAAAATAACAATGTATTTGTGTAGATGACTGCCTGGTGGAGAAGTTGTTCTTTGCTGACGACCTTGTCCTCCTTGGGTCTTCTCGCACGAACCTTCAGCATGCGCTAGACCAATTTGCAACCAAATGTGAAGAAGCTGGGATGAAGATCAGTGTGGCTGAAACTGAGGTTCTGGTCCTTTCAAGACAGCCTGCTCAGTGCGCTCTCCATGTTAGGGGAGCCTCATTGAGACAGGTGGAGAATTTGAAGTATCTCGGGATTGTATTCACGAGTGATGGACGGCAGGAGAAAGAATTGGATGCTCGGATCGGCGCAGCAAGCTGTGTCAGACGCGTACTGTGGCGATCCGTGGTAACGAAACGAGAGCTGGGTAACAAAGTCAAGCTCTCCATCTTCAAATCTATCTTTGTCCCCATTCTCACCTATGGTCATGAGGCTTGGGTAATGACCGAAAGAGTGCGATTGTGGGTACAAGCGGCCGAAATGAGATTTCTGACAGGTGTGGCAAGTGTTACCCTACTAGATAGAGTGCACAGCAGCACAATAAGGGAGTCTTTAGGTGTTGAGCCGCTACTTCTCTGCATTGAGAGATCTCAGTTGCACTGGTATGGCCACATGATACGGATGCCGCAAACTGGTCTTCCTAGGCATTTGTTATTTTCCAAGCCGGTGGGTAAGAGACCAAGGGGTCGGCCTAGAACCAGGTGGCTAGACTACATGGAGAATCTGGGTTCGAGTCGCTTGGGTATTACCAGGGAGGACATGCACCTGATAGCGGAAGATCGCGATCGCTGTAAATCCTCCATAGGGCTGCTGCCCCCGCGACCCTAACGGATAAGCGGGTTTGAAAAGTAAGTAAGTAAGTTATTCTTGACGAATCAATGTTTATATGACATGTTCTTATCTTAGTATTCTTTACAGTCACTCTTTTAGCATGTGAATTCGACTTGAAGAGGTCCACGAAAAAACCTGAAAAATTGACACAGCCAAGCTAAGACCTTGATGGTCCAATTTCTGAAAATAGAATTTGAAAAGGTTAACCTGTCTTTAAGTTATCGTGGAAACGGTGGACGGCCGATAAATAACAGACCAAGCGTGCAGTCTTAGAAGTAGTTTCTGCTAAAACTCCTAATGAAGAGTTTTCCAAAAATGATTTTGGGCTGTTGTTCTTTTATAAAAAAATAAATTCCATGGTAATATTTTTATTTCCTTATTTCAAATTAATTAACGCAATATCGAATACAATTAAACAATGAAAGATGATGTCATTTAAATGTCCACTACAGCTGAGATGACCTGTGTCGATATGGTCATTGAAATTGCATATAACATTGTCAAGCACTGTCTACTTCAATCTTATGACAGGTCAAATGTTTTCTGGAATAATTACCAGTTTAACTTGGACTATACCTATCTAGCCCCACAGAAAAAGTTTAAATTGACCAGATCATTAATACACGTTGTGGTCAATGTTTTTTTCTTTTACCTTTTTGGTCATGGTTATATTTGGTCAGAGAAATCATCTACCCCCTAACTAATGCCGATTTTTAATGAAGAACAAATTTTAAAATGCTGATTTTTGATTGAGTTCAAAATTAATTTGATTAGCTGGTCATTACTTGATCTTCCTCTCTCCCTTTTGTGGTCCTAACCTCCCCCTCCCAACCTCCCCCTCCCAACCCCTAACCTCCCAATCCTAACCAATCCTAACCTCCCCCTCCCAACCCCTAAATTGACCACGTCATTTATGAAGATCCCAAAGTTATCAGGCATAACGAATAGCTTAATAAGTGTGATTACTCCGTAGTAATTAATGCAAAAATCAGGTGAAGTGGCAAATGTGTGAAATAAGAATGCTGCATTTGCTATCAACCAACTTCGTGGCGATGTCTGCTTACTACAAATGACAATTTCACGTTTCATGTTAAGTTTCTGTCGTATATTTTATTGTTTCACTATTTATAGGAGATGATCGTCATATAATGTGTTATAAGTGTAAGTTGTACACAGAGTTAGCAAAACTCATGGGATAGCAAGCACATTGATTGATGGGCATGGCTCACGAATTCACAGGGGTAACGGATTCTGGGAATGGACCATTAGACGTTCTGGGAAGAGCTTGGATAAGTGATTAATCAGAAATGGCACGTCGTCGCGAGTTGACGTCTTTTGAACGGGGTATGATAGTAGGTGCCCGACGCATGGGATGTTCCATTTCAACAGTGGTGCAGGAATTTGGCTTTCCCCGCTCAACTGTCTCCAGGGTGTATCGGGAATGGCTGGATGAAGGCATCACAGTCCACAACAGGCACCATATCGGGCGTCCAGCTGCCCTGAATGATCGTGACTGGCGACACCTGGGATGAATGATTCAGAGAGACAAGAGCGCAACAGTGCAGCAAGTCACAGACCAGTTCAATACTGGCCGCACTAGAAACGTCTCTTGGTGGACAATCCATTGGAATCTGCATGCCCTCGGGTTTGGCAGCCGTCGCCCTACACGGGTGCCAATGCTTACCCAGCGTCATCGGACACTCCGGCGTGCATTTGCCACCAACCATCTTGACTGGACTCTGCAACAGTCGCGTAACGTCATATGGTCAGATGAGTCACGATATCAACTGTACCACGCTGATGGGAGGCACCATGTGTGGCTCAGACCTCACGAAATGATGGATCCTGCATGCCAACAGGTGGTGGTGCAGGGTGGTGGGGCATCAGTGATGGTCTGGGGTGCATTTTCCTGGTTTGGAATGGGCCCTCTGGTTATCCTGGACCAAACGTTGAATGGTCCACGGTATCGTCAACTCATCGGAGACCATCTGCACCCGTTTTTGACATTTTAACACCTTGACGACGTAGCAGTCTTTCAAGATGACAATGCTCCACCATATCGCTCCAATGTCGTCCGCGAATGGTTCGATGAGCATGCAGGAGAGGTCCAACGACTGAGCTGGCCAGCCCGGAGCCCTGACAGGAATCCCATCGAGCATATCTGGGATGCTGTTGAAGTCAGGCTCCGGGCACTGGATCATCCGCCCACGAACGGGCAGCAACTATCTTCGGCTCTGCAGACTATCTGGTGTCAACTGCCTCCAGAAGTGTACCAGGAACTTGCAGACTTCACTATCATGCCGTATTGCTGCACTCCACAGGGCCAGAGGTGGCCCGACCAGATATTAAGTAACTATCCCATGAGTTTTGCTAACTCAGTGTATATTGTTTTTGAAGTTTAAAATGGTATTTTTACTCGTGTTTTAAACAATTTTCATTCCTTCGACGGTTATACCCAGTCTGGTTGTCGTGGTCGTTGTACTTGATGTTGACCAGAATAGGCCTGTTTAGAGCTGGAACAGAATCGAGTTTCAATGAATTTCGTTTTAATTAACAATGAATTTAAAACTGCAGAATCATAAAAAAAGCATGACACTTCATAATAAACTGAGCACATTATGCTGTTCGCATTTGGGTACAAGTTCTTTGCTGGTAAAAGCTAATCCACTGCTTCTTAATTAATTCTGATTGTAGAAATCTATGAAATGTGAAGTTTTTTTCGGATTTCTAGTTTACAACCCAAATAGAGAAAAATTTAAAGGCATTCAGATAGAAAAATGGCCAGCAAACTCTTGCGTCATGTAGAATTGAAAGCGATTCTCGGGACAGAAAATGAGTTCTTGTTCCACTGATTCTCCTAAGAGGACAGAAGGTCCAATTTTTGATCTTCTGAGGTATTTTTCTTAAGTAAAACACAAAAAAAGAGTAAGCAGTGATACGTGAAACAAGAAATATTTAATGCCTAATGCGTTTTGATTGAATTCATCATCGGATGCTATCCGATGAGAATCCATGCTCTTATATAATCAACGGATTGGTAGACCTAGTCGAGGGCTTCCAAAAGTGCTGACCTATTAGGAACCTCTTCCGCTTCGCTGCTTGTCTTCCATTCCAATCAGGAAGTCAATTATGCCTTCTCTTTCAAAGTTGGTTTGACCATTTAGGAGGATGATGTCATCTCGGTTGTGGTGCCTTCTGATTTCCATCTCTTCCTTCAATAAGATCCTGCCTCTGTCGACTCCCTTCCACATGCACTCTTCCATTGGGAGCATGTGGTGCCCAGCCTTGATGGGATGGTCCACATAGGCCGACTTTCAATCACCGTTTCTCCAGGAACGGTGATGCTCTTTGAATCGTTCTGGGAACAATCCAGACATGGGTCCCACAAAGACAGCCTCAGTTCGGGCATCACAGCTTGTAAACTCTTGTTCATTGGAATATATGTTCATCTTTGTGTTAATGGGGTGCATTCAAGATCCACTTGGCATTATCGGATGTGCAAAACACCACGCCCAAGTCTTATATCTTGAAGTGTCTCATAGTCCTGTATATGCTGTATCCGGAAAAAGTGAATGTCACATAGTCCTTGGGTTACCAGAGAGATACGGGATCAAGGACACAAAACCCAAGAACTATGCAACATTCACTTTTTACAGAGAGAGTGATCAGTCATTGATCTCATGATGAGTGCAGCCACACTCGATAACTTTAATCCATGTCCCACAGTAAAAATATTATCCCATCAAGAATTTTAAACAAATTTCAAGATTTTTAAGGCTCTAGGAAAACGTTTGTACATTGTATGTTTTATGAATGGAATTTAATTTTATTAATTGTAAGCGGAACAAGGTTTCAAACGAAACAAGCCAGAAACCGTGGACACAAATACAAATAAATGAAAGCAAGAAAGCACTAATCCATCAAAGATTTTTTAATGTCCCAGATGTACATTTCGGGGGCTAAGCTCCCCATTCATCATGGTTTTTTTGCATTCAATTATTTGGAACAAGGTATTTATCATAGTCAATAATAGATTTATTTTGGTTGAATTTTTGGTATGTTGAGGCATTTGTCTTTTCTAATTTAGTAAAAACGTTTGGTTCCTCAATGTTTAGTTATTAATTTATAACTGTCAAAATTTGGTTTATTTCTGATATGCGTGTGACAGTCAATAAATCTTAGTGCAGGGAATTGGAATATTGTTACTGTTACATGACACTCAGATTTATTTTTGTAAAGATTACTTTCAATAATTTTTATGACAAAAGATTAGAGAAGCAGTTAATAACGATTTCATAGTTAATGATTAATAATAATGACATATAAAAATGCTATTTAGTGCTACGTGGGTTAAAAAAGGTTAAGAACTGGTTTGTATGCTATCTAAAAATTACATAATATTTGCTTCCTCTTTTCTTAGTTGAATCAGTGATGAAAGTGAAAAGATGAACACCGACGTAGAATTTCATATTCAACAAAACTACACATGGTGAAAACTTCCAGCAAACAAAAAACAGGTTAGACATTTACAAATAGAAAAACTGCACAGTCAAGCCACCTTAGTATGACCAGTTTACCTGTGGTGGATGGGATATTATAGTAGGATAAATTCAAAGTTTCCTTCTAGTGCACGTGTGCAATCTTTATTTGGAGGAGAACTTGCATATAATGACTTAATAAAGTTAAAGTTCTTAAGGAATAAAGAAAGAAAATTCTTAGATGTTGTTATCAAAATTTGTGTTTTCAAACTTTTCTTTTCAATTTTTCAACAGATTTTGGGAGATTCAGAACGCAAATATGAAGAACACGTGGTTTCATTTAGTATCAGAAATCAACTCCGGTATAAAGGTAACATAGGTGAGTGAATTGCATATTAGAATATATTAGTGATAAAAGGGAGGGGTTTGTTGGTAAAAGTTCTGACACAGCCAAGCACTAGAAATACTGGAAAGCTTAAGTGATGATTGTTTAATGAAAATGCACAGAGAAGTGAAAAGATCTTTTTCAAAAATGCACCACCTGAACTTCTCTTCTTAGCAATTGATAGATCTCCCCCTATTTTTCAAACCAATAATTACACTTTGCGACTTCACTGTGATGTCCTCGAATGGAATTGCTATTATTCCGGTTTCTGTCCTCAACTGGGTCATAAATGCTCAGGTCGATTTGAACATATGGCTTGAGGCTTGATCCTGATGGAAGAAAATGTGTTTGGCCGTTAAAGTCTTGAACTCCTCTCAAAATAAGGGATTGGAGACATTCTCTTGATAATATATTCGGAATCCCGGTAACAAAATCCCACCACCACCAAGAAATCTTTCGGAAAACTCTCTCTGCATTGTCTGACCCATCCTGAATTGCCTGTTCCATCAAGTTTTCTGTAACATATAGCCCGTTTTTTTGCAACAGTCTGATAAATACAGCCATGCTTCATCAACAGTGATAATTTTTTTTCGACTTATGTCCCACCAGGTACTTTTTGTAAAGCCTTCTGCAAGACCCCTTCTTCTTAGTGATTTGACGTGGCAATGAAATCGGGGTTTATGAATTTTTCTTAAGTTCAAACTCCTATTGATTATTTTATAACTGTTGCCAAAGATATCCCTAACTTCAAGGAACTGCTTTCTCTGTGGGAGGGTTCTCCATGTTGACCATTCTACTCACCTTTTCAAATAGAGCCTTAGATAAAACTTTCTTGGGATAGTTCTTTGGAGCCTTCTGTTGCCCCATCTTTCGTGCCTCCCGGGGTTTGCCACGTGTGCTGATAATGTTGAATGCTGACTTCTTTAAAAGTGTGTAGCCCTTGCCTTTACATCGCTTGATAATCAATGAATATTTTTCTTCGTAAAGAGCTGTCACATACCCTTTCCATTCATGGGTCTAGGTTAGGAGGCATTGTTCACTTAATAAACCACAAAATCACTGTCCACATAGTTATATAGGTAGATTTTCATTACCCGTAATTCTTGACTGCCTAACTAATTTGCATATTTGAATACGCTAATTTCTATTTGTATCCCATATGTATGAATGACTTTTTGTAGAACATATTAAGATGAAAAATATTTTCCTTATGGAGCATTGTCTCCATTATTTTTTTATTTCTTTGTTATTAGAAAATTTTATTGCACTTGATCCACCAATTGACGCTCGTTGAAATTCTGTTTTTACTTCATTTGCAGTTCGCCTTGTGAAGAAAAATGAGAAACACTATTACGAGGACTTGCTTCATTATAGCCGCGAACACTTGATGCTATTCCCATACCACTTATCGGATGTTATTGTCAAGGGCATGAGGGTCACTCCATTCCAGTATTACTGCAGCATCATTCAAGATTTAATGGATTCCCTTCCTAATTTTACAGCAGCTGATTGTAAGTTCTAGTTTATTATCAATTTATGTTCTCAGCCTTCTAATGAATGTTAAATCAAACTAGTTCTTGAACAGAGTATTTTAGTGATCAGTCATTCAATTATCATGCATTTAAAAATTCCATTTATTGATTCCATGATTCATCTGCTTTAATTCGGATGCTAAGAATTAATACAAATCATTAACATGAATTGTATTGATTCATTTCGAACAGAAACTATTTCCACTTGCTGTGCAAGATATTGATGCTTGCAAAATAAGAAACCGCAACATATTGTTTCTTTTCAAATAAACCATGAAAATGAAAAAACTTGAGCACACTTAGCCATACAAAGACTCTATTGTACAGCCATAGTTAAAACAGGGGGTGTGTATTAATCTCTTTGATGGAACCTCTTTCTTCCATTACTCAATAAGCACTTGTATTAGTGTGGGTTGTGATAGATTTGGAAAATGAACCAGACCGATCAGAGTAGATGAAAATTTTTACAATTTAATGATATGTCATATAAATCAGTATAAGATTATAGTCATCACTAACATAGACATGTCAATAGTGATCATTACATTTATCTATCCCATGGAATAACAATTAAAGAAGGGAATTCATAATTCGGTGCAAACATAAGTGCGAAGGGTTCGAGAAGGCTAACTAACAGCAAAAGTAGAAAAAAAAAAACAACTTGGAATCCTTTTCTTCTTAACTGCCTTGGAATCTCTTCATGACGTTGCCTAGTAGAAAGTTCCACTGGTCGACTTGTCCTGGATGAGACCTCAGCTTTGAATGACCTCCTGTTGAACCAGGGGGTTCTTTTATGTCCCAAGCTAATCTGAATGCTGGGATCGCCACCTAGCAGCCGCACTGACGTAGACATAATGCTCCTGGTGCTAGTCATGAGTCAACGTTTTTCAAATTCAAGGCACTCCAGCATATCCTAGGCAAAAAGGGTAAGTTAACATTACAAAAGATAAATAAAAATCATCAATTACCAGATAACAAAATACAGACATAAGAAGATCTGTCCAATTAATTACAAATTCAGCACATAATTATCAAGTACCTTTCCAATATAGAAAAGCTTACTTGAATAAAGTTCACAAAAAGGCTAAACAAGAACTAATGGCTTTCCTTTGTCCATCAAACTCTGGCTGGAGTTTTCTTCATTGAACGTTCGCTGTCACTGGGGTATTTGTCCACATATTACGTCTGAATTTCTCCGTCGGAGTTTTTGTCCACATATACGCATCTATGAAGAATATGTCTATAGGGTCGCCTGTTCTGGGACTTTTTGTTTGCACACACACATTTAGGGGGATATGTCAGCTGGGTTGTCCGTTCTAGGGCTTTTTGTCCATGTATTCAAATTTATACACGGGCTTGTTTCTTGATGTTGACATGCAAGTGTCGTGTAATCCTTTTGAAAAGTGCATTCAGTTAACCTTTTAGTGAAATCAACAAAATGGGTCCTTAGTATTGTTTCTATCAACGAAATTGGTAGAGACTTTACAATACAATAAAGGGAGAACAGAGTTTCCGACTAGTTTCGCCATTTTTTCCCGGCTTTATCAAGCATATAAACTACACTAGAGGCTTCCCGCCCTTATATACAGAAATTTTACTTTTCATTCTTATCCAATCATTGTACACTTATGCGTTTTATTTTGCTTCTACCTTCATTCTACCCAGATTATATTATTCTTTGTTTTTATTTTGCTATTCGTTGTATTTTATCCAATCATATTATTCCCCTGTACCATATTTTCTGTATATAAGGGCGAGAACCCTCTAGTGTAGTTTATATCCTTGATAAAGCCGGGAATAAATAGCGAAACTAGTCGGAAACTCTGTTCTCCCTTTATTGCATTGTAAAGTCTCTACCAATTTCGCTTTTAGTAAAGATATGTATAAAATTGTTATAACAAGTGACGACTGTCACACATGAATCCTTTTCACATGAAAGCAATGGAGGTAACAGCAGATGACAATTGAATGGATTCTCATGTTTCTAAGCATGGTTTTTTAAAAATAGCTACCATAATTGCCTTCCAGTAATTAATAAGCATTTTCTTAATTAATTATTTTATTTTATTAATTTGGTAATCTAAAAAATAAATAATAAACGTTTTCTTTTAAAAATAGTGCTGGCCCTACATACTGAGCATTCAATTGGTCTAAATCCACAATATATGATTTGTTTTAATTGAAAATCTTAGTTATGTAAGCGGGGGCAAAGGTATTAAAATGTGAACAAAGCTTACGCCTCTCCCAAAGCTAGTTCAGTTACATGCGACCAGGCCAATTCTCACTAGCGCCGTCTGCGTTGTGCTCGGTAATAATTTTTCAACTGAAAAATGGAAGGAAAAATTCTTCGACCTGGATTCGAACCAGAAACCTCGACTGTTATGGTCGACGCCTCTACCAGTTGGGCTATCGCAGACGCCTTGACAGCCAAGATGGTGTCACAAGGTATCTTAAAGACAACCAAGTTGTCAAGGTTGAAAGCCCAATCTGAGGCGTGCACCTGGCTCACAGATCGAGAATTTCTCTTATCCAAGCCATCAGAAAGTTTGATAAAGTTACAGATAAATGATAATTATTATAAACTGGAGATAACCTCCAAACATAGGTAATAATTTTTCAATTGAAAAATGGAAGGAAAAATTCTGCAACCTGGATTCGAACCAGGGACCTCGACTGTCATGGTTAATGCCTCTACCAATTGGGATACCAGTTTATAATTATTATTTATCTGTGAATTCATCAAACTTTCTGATGGTTTGTATAGGAGAAATTCTTGATCTGTGAGCCTCCCATTGGGCTTTCAACCTTGACAACTTGGTTGTCTTTAAGACACTTTGTGACAGCATGGCTATTTGGGTATCTGCGATAGCCCAATTGGTAGAGGTGTCGACCATGACAGTCGAGGTTCCTGGTTGAATCCAGGTCAAGAATTTTTCCTTCCATTTTTCAATCGAAAAATGATTACCTATGTTTGGAGATTATCTCCAGTTTATAATTATTATTTATTTGTGGATGCTGCCTATTGTTCAAATTCGGACCCAACATCACACCTTTCTGCTTAGAATCACCCCTAGTACCATTGACTAAATTTTTGTTCTCTTATTACTGGGCACTGTATCTATTGGTACTGCAGTTCCTGTCATGATGTCTTAAGTTTTGTGAATTTTTATGGCAAATAAAGGTTTTTTATTGTGAAATTGTCATTTTTTTTTCTTATGCGATCGATTATTTGGAATTTTGATTTTCTGGACAACCAGCAATCACAGTTAGTTTGAATAATCTAGATTCTACTGTACAAAAATTTTTTACATTCCAATATGTGATCATTGAAACTGATTCTTTCATTTTTTATAAAATTTTAGCAAATTTAAAATTCATGCATAGACCTCATTGTAACGTCTCTGCTTTTGTTGAAATAAATTCTAAAAAATGTGTTCGGATAATTATTGACTTGCTATGTCAGTAGAATATTTTGTTAAGTCGATCCAGATGTTAACAAAATATCAATTTCATATTATGAAAAACGTTGAATAACTGTGGAAAGCGACATAATAACAGAAGAAACCCCTCTTATCCACAAAATATTTTTACTGGACATATACGTATTTCGAACCCTTTGGGTTCATTATTCAATGTCAAAGGAATAATCGATACAAATCGCAAAACATATATTTATAGGGAACAGGTTACCAATCCTCCTATCACTGCTACCTCGCAAAAAGGACAGCCAATGAAGAACAAGGGAACCTCTTCTTACAAAAGCGCAGGAATATCCTTAAAAGATTTAAGGAACAAACAACCCATGCCAGATACGGATGCCCAGAAAAATCAGCTGTGGCTAAGCACATGCTGGATACAAGACACAATTTTTTACTGAAGGACTGCCGACTAGTTAGACACGTGAGAAACAGGAACACACTCGATATTTTTGAAACACTGGAAATCGCCAGGAAGAACCCAGACTCACTACTGAATGGAGACACGGGCCCCAAAGGGGATTCAATGTTAATTAAATCATTGAAGCTGTCTAATTGTTAATTTTTGTTTTTGTATAATGTGTGAGGTTTTGTCCATTTTTTCGATTTTTTGTTTTGTATAGATTTTATTATCGCTTTTTGTATCTTGTATTATTTGGCGGCCTGGTATTTCTCCTAGGTCCGCGCTTTTGTAAGAAGAGTTTCCCTTGTTCTTCATTGGCTGTCCTTTTTGCGAGGTAGCTGTGATAGGAGGATCGGTAACCTGTTCCCCATAAATATATGTTTTGCGATTTGTATCGATTATTCCTTTGACATTGAATAATGAACCCAAAGGGTTCGAAATACATATGTGTCCAGTAAAAATATTTTGTGGATAAGAGGTGTTTCTTCTGTTATTAATTTCATATTAGTTCAGTTGTTTTATTGGCCACCTGATTGAATCTTTCTGTCGATTGTTAGGTTTACGTTTATTGGGAATTGGAAGAAACCAGTACATAGATTTGATGAATCAGTGCAGGTCATCTAAAGTAAGAGTTATGACATTTCCTTATTTTTAACTTTTTTTTTTTTTTTTTTTTTTTTTTTAATTACCAGTATTTATTTATTTTTTATTGAACCATTGTACCTCAAATCAACCAGTGCTATTTACATGAGCATTTTTAAAAATTTGTATGCGCAAACTGACTTTAAGCTAATGGAAAATAACAGATCTGTTCATGAAACCACAAAAAACTTATAAGGAAACCGCAGACCTGACTAATAAGGAGCTTGAATTAATGGCTATTGGCCACAAGTTCATCAGCTCCCAGTTAAATTGTACGAGTTAATGAGTTATTGCATAAATGCTGAAGGTCTAATGCACATTCGCGTGAGAGAAAGCACGTGAAGTGATGCTATTACATCTGCGCTGTTGTGTTTCTCTTGAACCCCTCTACTGCTATTTCCGAAGTTAATGACAGCTATTCTGCTATAATTAGCTCAGGTCAAACACGAAATTTCTCTGTTTTGAAGATAGGCTACTGAATGGAAATGGAGAATCCTGGGTAGGGTTAATTCCAACTGGCCAGAAACGGCAACATCCTCGACTTCCCACAGCCAAACACCACAGGTCATTTAAAAGGTCAAGCAACTTCTCCGGCGTGAAAATCCAGTAATCCATAGAGGGATTGCAAACATTGTAGGTATTTCATAGGCTACGGTAAATAAAGTAATAAACAAAGATTTGCAACTGGAAAAGCATTACAAGAGTCACATTCATAAGCTGCTGCCACAACACATTGCAGAAAGGAAGAAAAACTGTTGGAGGCTCTATGGAAGTACATTGTCACTTTGGATAAAGCTATGCCTACCTAGTGTTCTCTCAGAAAATTATATCAGGTGGGTGGAAGGGTAAGATGGCAGGGCAAACAAAAATTTGAAAAAAATAACATAATATGCTGTGTTCTGCAGTTTTTCATGTATTTTGCCGGGCAGCGTGTCCCTTCAAATGAGCCTGGGGAGAACCTTGTCTACCTCAACAATTACAACAAACCACACGCAATTTTCTCCCATCCACGGAGAGAAGGTGTATCAAAAGTCGGGATACTCGTACAATGGCAAGCTGACAATCAGAAGAGCAGACAGAAACGTTAACCCTCTTTATTATCAGCAGCATGTTCTCAGTCAATTTTCCACAAGGAAAATTGTATGGAGAAGATAAAAACAAAGTTTGGCTGTTTCAAGAGAAAGCCTCAGCCATATGCCAACTCCACCATTTAATTTATGTTGGGATTGGAATGATATTATTTGAAAAGAAGAAAAAAGTCTGCGACCTAGATTTGAACCAGGAACCTGGAGTGTCAAGCTCGACACCTCTACTAATTGGGCTATTGCAGTCACTGTATAGCCATGCTGTCACTAAATGTCTTGACAACTTCATTGTCTATAAGATGAAAAGCTCAATGAGAACTAGGCACCCAGTTCACAGATCGGGAATTTCTCCTGTCCCACCATCAGAAAGTTTGATGGACACGCATTCTCCAAACATCAGATAATGATATTATTTGACAAAATGGAAAGAGAAAAATTCTGTGACCTGTGACCCATCCATATCCATGTTATGTGTGTTTGTGACATATCTAATATGCCACACGAATTCAAATTGATTTAATACATTTGAATTCGTTTTATTAATTATTTTGATGAAGATTTGTCACATAGATTTGGATTTCATTCATCCAAGTCTATGTCTTTGTTCTTTGCTATGATTAGGCTTATTGAATTTTACTTGTGTGTCTTTATTGTTTTGAGTAACTTTGTGACAATTCTTAACCTCGAATGATTCATATATCATTCCATTTTGCCTAATAGTTGTCACAAAGTTGTCTCAGTGCTTGTATATGATTAACTTTATCTTTTGTAATTACAATCAGCTTTTCATGGCGTCATTTTTTCCGTTCGATCATTGCTCGCAGTGTTGAGCAAGGGGAGGTAGTCGGGGGCAAATTTTCTCTTTTTCTCTTTGTTGCCTAGGCAATGTTTTCTCCTATTGGCGAGATTGTGTTGCACACGAACGGTGGGAATGATTGCGTGGACGGCTGATTGGTTGTGGCTCATCCCGTGACTTTTAAAAATAAAAACTTATATAAGGAGGGGAACAACGAAAATACTCTCTCTCTGAAAATCTCTCTCACAATCTTGAGATTCTATCAAGTGAGCAAGAAGTGAACACGTTTTGTTCCGTGCGGGACGGTCAGCCACTTGGCCGATCCCGACGCAGGGCCCAACCCTGTGAGGCTGTGAGCAATCGAACGGCCTGGAACGTCAGTTTATGAGCGAGACTGAAGGAAATCAGCGAACGGCACTTGGCGTGACTGGTGAGTGGGAGAACGAGTATCCTACTGGCGGCAACTTCACGATGTCTGCGGTGGCAAGCGAAGGTACACGCCTGGGCCAAGCATGGAGGCGCCGAAAGCCAGCTAAGCGACAGCGGTTGAGTGGACGACGGGTGCAGCACATGAACCCTGTGCACGGCGTGCTGTTCAGCTAGCGTCACGAGTTGGTGATCGTTTTGAGGAGATTCCTCTCATTTCATTGGTGACATCAATGGAACTTTTGGTTATCTTCTCGAATTGTGTGGACTGAGTAGAATCACAACCAGGTATTTGTCAATGTTGAACCCTTCATCAAAATTCAAGCGTAATTGAACAGAAAACTTCTTTCGAGAAAGCCCTCCGACACAGAAGGCAAGAATGTCTGTGTCGACAGTAAATCGCATAAATTAAATGCAACTTAGGCCTGTGCAAATTCCATAAAGTCAGGGTTCATGCTCTTAATGAACGTCACATCCGTGAATGCAAAACCAATGCCAGCAAACGCTACGAAGGCTACCTTGTGGGCAAGAAATGGTGGTTTGTTGTCAGATTGTGGTAAAGTTTGTGCAATTGCTTACAGTCCAGCAGATGCGACAGGCCGGACTGATTGGGTGCGCTAATGTCGTGAAAGTTTTCCGAATGGCTTCACAGTGGTGATGGGGTACTGCTCAAAAAGACAATTGTAACTTTGTCGGATGGAGAAAAAGACTAAAGTTAATGCAAGTGAGTACCACGAAAACATCCTTACACGGAGTAGATCCCAGGGTTGTACAGAGAGATCAACAACAAAATTTGTGTTCATTAAAATAAGGTATCCAGCCACACCGTGTGCTCAACATAGAATTTCATGGCACAAATGGAAGAAGAGATCGGCATTCGTGCAGCTGAAATTAACACTTTGTTTCTCATTCGTTTTCCATTTCCATGAATTTTTTCTTTATTTT
Organism: Rhysida immarginata; assembly: GCA_023313115.1. Lineage (NCBI taxonomy): Eukaryota > Metazoa > Arthropoda > Chilopoda > Scolopendromorpha > Scolopendridae > Rhysida > Rhysida immarginata. The sequence goes on along the minus strand of JAHWFO010069635.1, from coordinate 17,288 downwards.
TGCTTAAAACTGCTTCTTTTCAGGGAATTTATCTTTTAATGTTGTATTTATTGGTAATGCTCTTGTTATTATTTAGAACGCAGTTTCCATGTATTGTCGATTGGGATTTGCTCGAAGGAAAAATCAGGATTTAGACAGGACAGAAATTCATCCTTCTTGGCAAATCTGTTCAAGAAATGAGCCCAAAAGGTAAGAAAAATAATTTAAAACGATACGCTTGTTTTTACCAAACTTAGATTTAGTTTTGCTTTAGCGTTATCTTTGTTATCTTTAGCGTTATCTGCTGCAAATGCACAAGTTTCGAAGATGTTCTGCTGTTGTTGTTTTGAACGCAGCTAGAATATCCTTAGCGGTCGAATGAGACAGGTATCTGGAACAAACTTTATTCAAATTCTAATATCTGGCCATAATGTCTATTTGTTGACTATGCTTCACTTACTTTAAACATCCATCGAAACAGAATGCATAATAATCACTTTCAAGTGTTACACTTATCAATAACTAAGGCGTAAATCCGTAAGTTCCAATGTCTTTTCCTAGTTCCATTTTCGATGCAGTTGTACTTTCCGGAAACATCAGAAGCATGGTTTCAACACAAGTAGCATCTCCACGCTGACTGATGTGACATATGAAGTTCATACACCAAAGGGCTTTAGCCCAACAAATTTTCTCATAGAGGACAAATTGATTTAGATTGAAATGTGAAGTCAAAACTGCATCTGAAACTGTGGTGGAGGAACTTGCACAACTTGATTCTCCCATATTCGGTGCAGTAGTGTTTGCAGCATGTGCCCTAATTGGCAGAGTTAAAAAAGTTTTCATACTTAGAGAAGCTGCTTGTATATTCTTATTTTTATAATATTTGCCAGTCTTTTAAAGATTTATGTTGAGATAATTACGTGTTACTTATTTATGTAACAATAATTTGAGTTTTATTCTTGATCTGCAACATTATGCTGATTGTTTCATTTGCATTTCATTATACCACAACATTTTATGTACCGTTTGTAGGGTATTGAAGAGAGATTTTTATTTTTTTTTTTTTTTTTAATTAGCTACGATGATCCTCTACTTGTTGACTGGAATGCTGGTCTAGAAAAAAATACCATCATTACAATTGAAAATAAAGACCAGTTCTGCGTTGAAGATCAAGGTATGGAAAGAAATAATCTTTGCTTCAATTTGTTTTTAAAATTTTTCCTACTTCTGTTTGACGTTCTTATCCATGGTTTCTCAGTGACCCTTCTGCTAGATTTAAGCTTTATTTTTTAAAATAGATTAAACCTACTGGTATACTCTTGGGTTTATCGTTCAGTTAACTCAAAGTCTTTTGGTATGCGTTTGTGATGTGATAAAATTTTTTTACCTTTGCCTTTCACACGTTTTATAAAGGAAAAATACAAAGAAACAGGAGAGAAATCGGTCTAGGATTAGCAATAGAGTAGCGTCTTTATTAGTTGCTCAACGCTTATCAAAAAACATCTCATCTTCAGGAGCAAAGATCGACTACAGATTGGCAGTGGCTACATCACTACGTATATATACAGTCGGAGTGCACTCTGAATGGTGGACTTAAATCAATCTGGGAAATAACATAAAGAGAGGGGAATTGAATACATGATTGGGTGAATAAGATAAATAAACAATGTGTTGATAAATTCCATGGTTGGTGCAAGAAAATTAGGAGAGAATAAAACATGGGCTGATATAATAGCTAAAGGAGGAAAAATTGAAAAATAATATATCGAGACGATATATAAAAGTAAAAAATAAATAATAAAAATAAAATAAAAATATTAGGAAAAAAACAAATCAGAAATTGGATAAGACTGAAGGGAGAAACCTGGGGGCAGGGGAGTTCATATCTGATATGAGCAGACTAATAGTCGAATTGACAACACTGATACGTTGTTGTGCTTGCAGAAATTGTGAATAAATACAAGGTGCTCGAAAATCTGGTGAATTGGGGCCGGCAGCTCATCAAACACAGGCAGCATGACTTGACCACCTTTGCCACAAATCATGTCTGTCTCATCTGACCACCTCTCTGCAACACAGTAACAGCATTTGTCTTGTGGAATGAGTTGATGTCTTACTGGGTGGGTGTAGTTGTTGTGGTAGCTATATGCAGCTCGCAAAAGCTTGTGTCCATGTTAATCGATAAGGCCTTGGATCCCTGAATGGACCTGGATTGACAACTGCTGTATGATGGTCGCAGCAGCCTAGAGGGGGGTGGGGATAAGATTGTCTGTTACTGATGGTCATCCATCCAGTGACTAGCTATGCCTGATGTTGCTTAACTTCACAGAAGTTGTGGTTAGTGAAAGCCCATCAGCCCACAGCCTCTCCCAAAAACTTTGACTGAAAATTGCCACAAGCTAGTTTGAAGAGTACCACGTGCCAGCCATCACGTAAAAAATTAATTTTTGCAATGACTCATAAAAATTTACCATACTTTTCAGATGATCTTCATATTTTGATGTAAATTATTAAAATTGCCTTATTATTTAATGGCTCTAACACACATTTCTTTTCATAATCTTCAGGATACGTGAATTCGTGCTGTGTGAAAAAATTGCATTTCTTTTCGATTCAACTTTAACTGCATTTTTGATGATGGGCAATCTTTCGCTTGTAAGTGTTTTGTAAAATTAATTGACAGAAATGTTAGATGCCCAACTTCATTCTGGTGGATGTAATTCGTAAAGTAGCTCTACTTTAATCATTTTTACTGTGACGCCCCTCCCACTACTTTACTTGTAACGACACCTAGTGTCGGGTGGGATAGGGTTAGCCAAGGGTTTGGACTGATAGCTGAGGGTGTGAATTCTAGAGTTATAATTACAACTAAAACTATTTATCATTGCAACTCTCTTTATTTCTGACATTATAAAAAAATACAATATCAAATCCGTATGTTAATTAGATAGTAATTAAAAAAGACAACTCAGTTTAACTTTGATTGGCATACAATTCCACATTAACAAGCGCTATCACGTTTCATAAGGCAACAACTGAAGAGGGCTCTCCCAGTGTGAAGGTGCCTAAATGATCATTTATCAAGCGTAGTTATTCAACATACACATAATTCTTTTATGCGTAAATATATAAAGGCATATAGTTACTTCTAATTTATGAGTGAGGCTTCGCAATTGGCTCTGACATGTGTTACTACGTGAACCGCATTTCGACAGTGTAGGCGGGTTTTCAGGCGGAATGCACAACTGATTAGCCACAGTGGACACAAAGGTAATGCTTTTATTTCCCTAGATCAACGCACACTCTCATCGTATGACCCTTTTTATTAGCTCAAAGCCCAAAAGGAGGACCGTGGTAACCCCTTTAGCACTGCAATGTGCACATGACTCAGTTGCAACAATAAGTGCAACAAATGGTGGAGCAATGATTCACTTGTAATATGGAAAAAGAAACATATGGCCTGTCACAATTTCTTGGTTCGGAATGATCTTCAAGCTCATCAGGATTATAAACAAGCGAATCAAGCTTTCAAAAAAGCTATCAGGAAAGCTAATAGAGAGCACGTTCTTCATCATGCAAAATCGAACCAAATTTGGCAACTAGTACGTTTAACCTGTTCTACCAATAAACCTAAATTGCCTATTGAGGAAGAGGAAAATTATCTGGACTGGGTTAACAACCCCACCAATATTTTCAAACCGTTAAAAATAATTGAACAGGCCTTTAAGTGTACCGATGTATCTCCTGATCCGTGTTCCTTATGGAAGAAAGTTGAACAACCTCATAAAAGAGGTAAAGTTAAAAGGCCCATGTTATCCGTTAACTATTACTGACCACCTATTACAAAACTTTAATGGTACCGGTCACTGGATGATTTATTGGTTGTGCATGATGATTGTAAAAACGAAGAACTTTCCCACTGCTCTAAAAATCGCAAAAATTAACCCTATTTTTAAAACTGGAGATCCTTTAACTATTGCTAATAATCGTCCGATTTCTGTATTGTCTCCTCTGGCTAAAATTGTTGAAAAAGTGATATTTAACTGCCTCACCGATTTTATATGGTCGAAAATACCAGAACTGCAGCGAGGGAGTAGGCCTGGTTACAAGGTCACATGGACCCCTTTAGATATTTTTGTAAAAGCTTGTTCTGCTTATGATAATGGACAATATTTTCTCATTGCCCAAACTGATATCTCCAAGGCATTTGACAAAATATCTCGACCGCAACTTTTATACGATCTGAAGTCCCTTGGAGTGTGACTGTAGTCAGTGTATATTTGATTGGGTTGCTGTACATTCATATACGCCCATATTATTCCCCGTTATAATCGTTCCCGTGGGTGGGAATAAACGTCCTGTCAGTGGTAGTAGTGGCTCGTAGCGTTCACGAAAATTGAGGAGTGGATTATCAGCCCGGTATATTTTCTTAATTGGCGATTGTTTATTGCTGTTGGATTGCTATTTATGGTTAATTAGAGCCTGACACTGAACCCAAAACTTATTTGGTTAAGCGAATCTTTATATAGTATGTAAGATTTTATGATGCCAGTTTTATTTCGTGTCTAGTGAATGGGAGTATTATTGTCTTATTTAAGCAAACTGTCGGAGTCTGTAACAATTAAGTTGTACGTTATAGCTCTTGTTTGTTATGATTAGACGTTTTCCGAGAAGCTCGACAATCTTTTCTGCGTGTTTTTTTTTGTATTAAAATAATATAGAAGAAAAAAGAGCGGCGATGAGCGCGACGCTTTTTCGTTCCTTTTAAAAAAGACGCTCATGTAATGTCGGCGATAGAAGAAGCTGCCATAACGATAAAATCTTGAATTTTATTGGGTGGGTTCTACGATCTAGTTTGCAAGAATGTGATAAACATTATCATTTATCCGAGAGAAGCTAAGCTAGTTTGTTTTTTTTTTAATTGATTGACAAGAGAATTCTGTTTCCCGGAGTCATGCTCTTTAAAGTCAGTCTCGAACTTTCCAATGGAACAGCAATTTGTCTGTTTTGATTCCGATGGAACAGCAATTTGCACTACTTATCCATTTGTCTGTTTGATAAGTAGTTTATCCAATTAGTTTAAAATATATTTCTGTTTCGGAATGCCATTTTGCTTCGCTAAACATGTGCATACTTAGTCAGTAGTTCAATTAAAATGTTTAGGCTTTAAATCACTCACGCCACAAAGATAAGCTTCCCTGAAAACTTAAACTGTATATTGTTGGCATTTACTGGATTCAGATTTTTGCGTCTGGGTGGGCCAAGGGGCAACATAACGCTGCGCCATGCTGATTTACCCTAGCGGCATCACTGCTGGGATTGCAGGACAGTGTCTCCCGTGAAATGGCTGCCACATGATGAATGATGTTGTCTTTCAGTTCCGGCAAGGTCCGTATGCCTCCATGATAAACATAATCCTTCAGGGTTTCCTACAGTCAGAAGTCGTATGCCGCTCGAGGCTTGGTTGGTGAGTACTGGGATGTAGACTACTTCATGTATGACGTCTTCATCCTGAAAGCACACCTAATTCCCCTGTCTCTTCGAATTTCTGCATCATCTTTTGTAAACCTCTTCAGGGGATACGTAAAGCCATCAGTCTTCTAGTAGCATTCGTTATTATCACTTGGATAGCACAAAAATGCCTAGCGAGATAAGTGCCCAGATTATTGTTGTGATATAGCTTATCCGTAAATCTGGTACTGATACCGTCTGTGAAAATTGGTCCAATTACAGTGCGGACCCGGTCGAACGCAGTCTGCTAGATCATTGAATCGGCTCCAACGCGGTTTTGGCTTGGCTCCCGATCCCAGACCCCACCCCACCCTCGCTGACGGGTGCCGCTATTGAATGTAGAAGCCATTCAGTCTAAAAGGGAAAACTCGATCGACAAAAAGGCGATTATATGTATGTATTTGCAAGTAGTTCTGAATTAAATGAAAAAGAAATCCAGTTTCAGTATAAGGTTTTGTCCGGTTGCATTTTGTCCTATATCCTATACTTTCAATTGGCATTTTTATTAAATTAAAAGAACACGAAAAGGAACTGTACACGTGCAGACATAGTATAATATGTATTTTTATTCATTTCATATTAAGTCTAAAAGAGATAAATCAGCTGAAATAGGTTTGATCGCCGTTGACAAGAGCCACAATTTCATATGCACATGCACAGTCTCCTTTTCGTTTATGTTTACTTATAAAAAGTCAGTTGGAGATCCAGTATTGAATGTAGAAGCTGTTCAGTCTAAAAGTGATAAATCAACTGAAATCAATCGGATTGGACGTGGGTTGATAAGAGCTGCGATTTCATCTGTCCAGTGTTTCTTGGTTGAATCGATCCGCGATTTCATCCGTGTTTCTTGGCTGACATCAATCAGCTCCGCCGAGTGATGACATCTCAAATAGAAGTGGGAAGAATGGACAACTTATGCAGATTAAACAAACACAATTCTGAACTTCAATTGCATTAATTATTTGCTTTTCATTACAAAAATATGATAACATGTACAGCGATCTTTCTCTTGGCAGCCATGACAGAATACAAAATACGGGAGTTCAAAAGGCAGGCACATATCGAAAATTTACTCATTACAAATATGGAAGCCTAAAATGAACATACACAAAAAATTACAAAAACGATTTGCAAGCTTATCATACATAACTCAACAAATACAACAACAAAGCAACATATACATCCAAATCAACAATAATTAACAAATAGCTTCTACATTCAATACTGTATCTTCAATTAACATTTTTATTAAGTGAAACGAAAAGAAAAACAAGAAAGGGTACACGTGCATATGAAATCGCGGTCTTTTCGACCACGTTCGATCCTAGCTGATAGCTGATTTATCTCTTTTAGACTGAATAGCTTCTACATTCAATACTGTAGCTTCAATTGACATGTTTATTAAGTAAAAATAAACGAAAAGAAAACAAACAGAAAAGTGTACATGTGCATATGAGAACGCGATTCTTGTCATCTGCAGGGAATGGGGGCAGGGGTTACGGATCGACCGCGTCTCGATCTAACGCTGTCACGAAATCGTGGCTCCCGAAGACAGCGTTCGACCGGGTCCGCACTGTATTACGTGTTCCCCTATCCTACATTCTCTATAACTTTGACATCAGCTATGACGTTGGATGGATCTGTCCAATGAGGTTTCATATTGCTTCAATATCTCATGTTCTGACGGTTCACCTCACCATGGACATAAATATCTGCCTCATCATTAAACACAATGTTTTGTGCAAATGTAAGATCCAGTCGTTAGTTGTCCAGAGCCCAAGATAGAACTCCTCATATCTGTCCGGATCATCCTCAGGTAGTTTTTGCTGCATCTGAACTTTGAATGGATGCCACTTGTTGATAAGCAAAATCTGTGCTATGGATGATTTGCTGAGTCCACCCTCTTGTTATCATTGGATGCGATATTGGTGGCTTGTCTATGCAGTTATCTCATGAACTATCATATCTCTGCTGAATAGCGAATGTTCTAAAGAAATGGAAAGAATGGATAAAGGTTGTGTTTTGTTGTCTTTGCTCAACTCACAAGGATTTTCCAACTTGCGCAACATACCTTTTTGCTGTAAATAGTCGCAAACAGGTGTACAATCAATTCCAAGGCTGGATGCAAGTTCTCATGATATTAGCCATGGATGCGACTCCATTAATAATTCCAGGTCATTATCAATTTCCCATGAGTATTAATGGATCTCTTTAAGGTTTATATCTATGAATTTAAATTTTTTTTGAAAGATCTTTGTGCCTCGCACTCAGAAATTGAGTTCTTTCCCCATGCATGGTTTGTATTTGGCTTGTTAAAATCATTGTTTTTATGCAACGGTTGTGCTATTTAAGAATACAACTGTTGCCTAAACAGTCATCAGCAAAACAAATATAGCAGATATTGCCATTGAATTATATCAATTCTGTGACTTATTTCAGTGCTGTTGCTTAGTAAATTGGGTCTCTTAATTTTTTCTTTATTCTGTGCAGCCTTGGTGCCTCCCTTTATGCAAGAGCCCTATGCTAGGGCCCGCGCAGGCCTCTTCTCTTGCTATGGCTCTGACCAGTGTACAGAAAAGTGCTCCTTTTTATGAGAAAAATTTTAAAGAGTAAAAGAAGTAAGAATGAAAATATTTTAAGTGTAGCAGTGGCCTATTATTTAGATTTACACCAAAAAAGTGAGCAAAAGTAATTCATTATGTTGAGGGGTTCTTTGCATCGTATGCCGCTGCCATTTTTAGTTCGCAAACAGTTCATTTGATCTGATTCAATGAAGAAAAGATCACTTCGAGCTGTTGCAAATCATACCCACCAACCCAGAGCTCAGAGTTCTGATGAGGCTCAACGTAGCTCTGCAGAGAATTTAACAACAGTTTCGATGCAGTCTGATGTCTCTGATTCAGTCAGTGTTGATTTTAACAGCACGCCCATTATTTTGCAGCTGGACATTTGTTGAGTTTGAACAAACATACCCGAATCTGGCCAGTTGTCATGTCGGATTTGACCAACAATAGCACAAAAATTAATCAACATCATTGAGCAAATTGGGGTTAGGTGTAATTGTTAATATAGCTGCATTGCGTCGACACAATGCATGCCTACAGCTTTGCATATTCAAATTTATAATAGTAAATTTAAAGTGCAAATATTAAACTGGCATTACTTTCTCACTAACTTGATAACAGAATATAAAAAATTAACAAATTTCCTGATTGACTTTTGTCTCTTCAGTATTTTAGTATCGATGGCTCCATTAAGCAATGTAATAAGGCCTGTGTCCAGTTGTTCTCCTCCTCATATATTGGACCAGTCATACCAGAAATAAATTACCATAGAAGATCAGTGCTATTCAAAGTTTGTTCCGTGGAAACTCTTATCCTCCTTTTTCTTTAGCAAAACTGAAAGGCTTCAATTAATATACCACACACTTTGTCAAAAGTAACACAACCCCCTGGTAACACAAGTGAGGGAAACCAAAATTGTTATAACGGAAGGCATATTTATAAGAAGCTTCAAATGATCAAAAATGCAAGCATTGTCAACTACTGCACACCCTCGTAATGCTTTGACTCTCCTATCAAAGAGTGCTTTCAATATTGGATGCAAATTCTTGTATTCTCACAGTCCATCATGATGACTTCAATGCTTCAACAGCATCGGTGCAGTGTTTTTCATTAGCTAACTCTAAATTTTTGCAAGAACAGACAGAACATACTAGTGCCTGTCCAGGTCATCCACAGACAATCAACTTATTGTACGTGCAGCAAGTGCCACCCATTGTGTTATCTTTTTGGATTCTTGATGGATGGGCAGAGGGCTTCACATAGACTTGTGTCCAGCAACACTATTCTTTGGATGTATATCTATCACGGCAGAAGCATGCCATTGGGAAGTTGAATGAGCATGTGTACAGCCTGAGCGCCACGAGTTGGCAGATGTAGTGCACATATTTGCTGGCAGGTGTGCTGCGTTCCAATGAGAGTTGAAGCAAAAATGCAGCACACCTGCCATCGAATATGTGCCCTACATCCGCCAACACGTGGCGCATGGACTGTAATCTTTAGTGATGAATCCCACTTTTGTCTTGGTAAAAAAGTTGGTTTGAGAACACACATAAGAGCTTCTAGTCACACATTTGACTCGATCTAAAGGAAACCCTTCACTTATCCAATCAATGCTATGCAGAAGAGGTGGTTAGAAACATCAGCGTCTTCATGGCTAACATCCATGGTGGACTGTTTCAGCAAGACAGTGCGTGACCACACAACAGAGTAGGCATATCTTGCCTTGGTCGACCAGATCATTGGATCTTCTGAGCACTTCTGGGATCACACAGGGAGACAAATGTGTTGGATTTTTCAACTTCTAAGAGATATCCCCACCCTATGCCAATGAGTTGAAGCAGCATCGTGGGCTTTACCACCGGATTTCATCTGCACTTTGCGGCCAGTAGGGATTACACAGGGTGTTGATGTTAGCAGGGTGCCATATTAGGAGAGCTATTTATTGCAAGGGCAAGCAAATGAAATCTATTATATTTTGTGACCACATGTACATTTACTTCTTATGCATAGCTTACAATTTGTACGAGTTTTTCTGGGAGTGGTTTATTACTTTTGACGGAGTGCAATAATAATATTTTTATCTCCAATTTGATAAAAGAAGGAGTTACATGAAAAGGTTTTCATGAGTATTTGAATTTTGAACAACACTACTCTAAATATTATACCAGTCTTAATTCAGTCACTTTGATAATTTTGTTATTTGTTGTTCTTTTTGATTTTTATGTTTAAAGTGAATTCTGTTTGGTTCAAACTTTTCCTGTATCGTCTGACAAAATCTGGCCCACCATCACTTCTACTCGTTATAGGGACACGCATAAGAAAATGACCAAAAATGTTTGAGGTTTGATACATTGATAATTACTTGTTGTTTAGGCTTAAAATTCTTTATATCCTGTCCAACACAAAAACTGGGTGTATCCATGTAAATCTCCACTTTCATTTGTCAGTCATTGTTAATTTTCCTTAACAACAACAAAATGTTCAACAATTGAAAGTGGAAGAAACCCAGATTTTCTGTCGTTGGACAGACCATAATAAAACCTGAAGTCAATGAATTCTAAACAGATTAATAAATTATGATTTAGCTTTTAGTAAACTCTACTTAAAAGACCCCTCCACTTATGAGAGCTTTCATCAACTCTGACATGTGCATAAGCTGAATGTGGTTTTTAGAGATCATTTCTTGTTATTTTCTGCTTAGGGCCTTTAAATTTTTTTACTATGAACCTGATTAGCCTTTTACAGCAAAAGGACGGTTTTGTAAATAATTTTATTGTCATAGTGATTTTTTTTTATTGAAGAAGTCCTCGAACTCTTTACAAAGCTTTGACCAATTGTTTTTCATTTTAATTTTACAGGTGTACGATAGACTGATGGTAACAACTTGGGGCCACGACTCTGGCATTGTTCCCACATAGAATGTTCTCATTACTTTGAACGATGCTTTAACACATTCCGCAGCTCTTCCAGGTAGGATATTCATAATTTTCTAGCCGTCAGGTATCAAATGAAACGGTGAGTTCAATGTACTTGTTTTGAAAAGTTCTGTGTCTTAGGCGAGATACTGACCTGGGCTATGCATTTGATGAAAGCTTGGAATGTCCTCTAACAGACAGTGTCATGTTTTTCACTGTAGTCATCAACCCTGTCTACCCACTTACTTCAGTGTTTCTGTCAGTGAAGAAATTAGTTATGACTGTTGCTTTTATCTCCTCATCATTGGTGTAACAGTGACCCTTTTTGTTACGGGTCATTCATTAAGGGGCTGGTCATGCAAGCTGTTATGCCTTGACTGATGCCTTTCACATTCCTTGCCCCCCCCCCCTCCCCTGCCTTCTGACAGTATTTGCATCCACACATGCATTACCATAAGCAACTCTCATCTTCTGTGTATATCTAAGGATAGACAACCCTTCGCAGTGAGGAATTCAATCAAACACCCATGTATATTCTCATCTATTCTGAGTGTGTGTGACATCATAGCTGGGTGCCTTTAGGGCTCATGACAGTCAATGAATCAAGTCTTTCCTTTCCTTCTAGTAAACTGTGGATCGTTGGCAGTAAAATACTTTAGCTGCTTCTTGTGAAAATTAAACATTCGCAGCAGTTCAGGATATCATCTTATATAAACAAGCAATTCGCATAAACTAAGCTGCTTATCAAGAATCCAACAATGGGAGAATTATTTGTTCAGTTTTTGTGAAGACAACATGGTTTGGTTATCTGTAAAATTGGTTGTCCATTTTTCTGTAAGAGGTTTTTCCTGTCAGGCCAGTGAGACTTATTTGAAGTCATTGACAGGAATGATCATGCTCAGAATTTTGTAGGATCCTCATTGAGTTCTCTTAACAAATTAGGCAAAGAAAGGTCAGACCATTGCTACAAGGCATCGTGAAAGCAAATGCTATTCTACAGATGTAATTAATTGTATGCTAAATCATGAAGAAATATGCTTGATTGATAATAATGTTCATGTATGCTATGTTATAAATTTTTTTCAAGTACACATCATGAGGCTTCAACTGGTATGATAGGATATAAGGTGGTATCAAGGGGTTTTATTACTTACCTAATATTGAAATTATAAAGAATTTATTTATCATAAGTACTAATGCAAGAAATAAAACGCTTTTTAACCACAACGAGTAAAAGGAAAAGATACAACCTGTAAGTACTTTTCGAGAACGAAGCTCTCATCATCAGCAGGATTGACAGGGAGTAACACACAAGATGCAACTGAGTGCGTAAAGAAAACAACTCCTATTTATAGTGAATTTTAGCCAATAACAGAAAGGGCACACAAATGGACAAATTATTGAAGGGTGAACCATGACCAATGACAGAAAAGGCCACACGAATGGGTAAAATCAGTGATTGGTCAAAGTTGAAAACCACTGAATCAGTTTGGAATCCCCTATAGGTCCCTTGTCAGAGTTAAGAAGGTCACTGCTGTTGGTAGAGTGGATTTCCATGCTCTCAAAAGCGTCCAGGAGTAGTTTGCTTTTTATTGATCTTAAAAGTTTTAGGTTTTGTAAATTTGACGAATTTCCTCCTCTTCAAATTTATCAAAGACAACACTACTCTCAGGAATGTCCAAAGGAAGTCCACCACTATTTCACTACCTTACAATAGTCAGCTCATAAAAGGTTTACACAAGGTTTTCAAAGCCCCTAATATTTCTCTTTCTTATAACAACTTAAATCAAGCAAAGCTTCTACTTGGAAACCCAAAGGAGACAAGGTTCCCCCACTCCAGAACTCAGGAATTTACGAGATCAAATGTTCTCAAGGTTTGTCGAATGTACGAAGGTTTATGGAGGACAAACGGCCCGCCAGATTATGACCCGCTTCAAGGAACATTTAGCCCACCGGAAGTTCGGTAGAAGCAACCTCTCCGCCATGGCAAAGCATTCCTTGATCACTGGGACATGATTTCTCTATACAAAACCTAAAACTTTTAAGATCAATAAAAAACAAACTACTCTTGGACGCTTTTGAGAGCATGGAAATCCACTCTACCAACAGCAGTGACCTTCTTAACTCTGACAAAGGACCTATAGGGGATTCCAAACTGATTCAGTGGTTTTCAACTTTGACCAGTTACTGAATTTACCCATTCGTGTGGCCTTTTCTGTCATTGGTCATGGTTCACCCTTCAATAATTTTTCCGTTTGTGTGCCCTTTCTGTTATTGGCTAAAATTCACTATAAATAGGAGTTGTTTTCTTTACACACTCAGTTGCATCTTGTGTGTTACTCCCTGTCAATCCTGCTGATGAGAGCTTCGTTCTCGAAAAGTACTTACAGGTCGTATTTTTTCCTTTTACTTGTTGTGGTTAAAGAGTGTTTTATTTCTTGCATTAGTATTGACTTATCCACATCCTTTTTCCTTATAAAAAATTGTTTTCGGTCCTCTGCATTTTTTGCATTATTGCCAGTTCCGGAAATTATATTTTTATACTTTGACTTATCATAATTAAATTAAGAGGATGGCTCGTTTGCTCTTTTAGGGTTTTGGTGTGTCGACGAATGCAGAAATTATTCACATCCCGTCTCCATTTGATGAATAAAGCGATACACGTGAAAAGAAAGGTAGTTGAGATAGTTCTTTGTCATTAATGCAGCTGAAGAAATCTTTTCAATACAAGTTATTGTTTCAGTTTCTCTCTGCATGTGAAATGAAGTTTGCAACCATATGCTATGTCGGTAGAAGGGTGGATCATAATACTGTTCCTATTGATTAAACAGGTGGTGGCCTTACAGTTTAACAGAGGGACATCAGGAGTTCCAACTAGTTTTGCCATTTATTAGAATTACAGACAATAATTGATTGTCTAAGTCCCTGAGGCATACCATTCCAGAGCTGAATAGAATTAAAGGGAAAAAATTTTTCTCTCCACTTCGAGATAATAATAGGCGGTTGTATCAATAGCCATTTAGTTCTCCTGATATCCTGAGTCAATGTCAACCAGTGATGGATGAAATGTGCTGGATGATTACTACAAAGGATGGCTTTTACTAATTCTCTTAACTGAGTCATCATCAATACTGATGGTAATGTAAAAATTTTAAGTTCAATACAAGCTTGAGTAATAGAATGAGTCCTGGATAGATTAAAAGCGGCACGGATGATGTTATTAAAAGCTACATTCAATCTCATTTGTGCATATTTATTAGTATTATTCCATAACAACATGCCATACGTAACTTTAGGTATCATTTTGGTTTTTATAATAGTTATCATTTCCCTTTTAGTTAGGGTCCGTCGTAACCTATACATAAGAAATCTTAATTTATTACAAGCACTAATCAGCATGTCCATATGTAAGGAGAATTTAAAATTACAATCATAAATAACCCCCAAAATTCTATGACTCTGAACAGGAGCTCGTATATTTTTATGGATAATTAAGATAGAGGTTTTGTCAGTATTAATTTTCATACCTCTTTTATGAAACCATGATTGAATCATCTTGACATCATGGTTAATATCATATTAATCTCCTTAACAGCGTGTTCATTATAGGTCCTGGTTAGTATTATATCGTCTACAAAGGCTCTAAGTTTAAATCTAAGATCTAAATCAAAAATTGGCGACAATAGAGTGGCGAAAAGAATGTTGCTCATTGATGAGCTTGAGGAATACCACGTTGTGATGGATACTGATAAACTTTTCCGTCCACTGTAAGACAATTCATTCGGTTAGAAAAGAGATCCTTGATAAGATGCATTGCTCGGCCAGATATACCTAGGGCGCTCAATTCCTCAAACAGTTGTTTATGCGGTACAGTGTTAAAAGCCTTGGCGATATCAACACAGTTGATGACAAATTGGTGTTTAGAATCCAAAGCTTCTACAGCTTTTAGTTGGATATTAATAATAAATCTTGTACCGAGGTGGTAGGTCGACCACCATATTGTTCAACAGGAATCCTCTCCCAAAGATAGCTAATCATAGGACCAAAAATGATTTTCTCTATTATTTTAAATACAGGTAACGAGGAGGATATTGGCCTATAATTTTTAAATTCGTTCACATCACCCGCTTTAAATATTGGTTTTATGAATGTCTGTTTAAGACTTGCCAGTATATGTCCTGTATGCCATATTCTGCTTATAAGATGTGCCAATAAGCTGTTTCCACAATGGCCCCAATTTTTATTCCCGGCTTCGTCAAGGATATATACAACAAGAGGCATGCAAGCCATTATATAGAGAACAGTGGTACAAATTATGCAAATACATGAACCAATAGGATACAAAAAAATTAAAGAGGAAATAATGGCCAATAGGATAAATAGAATAAGCACAGATTTTTGAAAATATAATGGCCAATAGAATAAAAAGAGAGTAAACGTTAATCTTATGAATTATACAAAAAGAAAAATATACAAAGGGATGGTGCGCGTTTACACGGACCGAAAAGAGAACTTATCCGCTTGTCTGAGGACAAGAAGATTTACAGAAAATAAAATAAATGGGCAAGAAATAACAAAATGTAAAAGAAAGCGTAAACAAAAATGAATTAACCGAGAAAAAAGAATCTTAGTAGATCAGATAAAGAGTTAAGTATTGCATACACATTAAAGTCTGTTTGACAATTGAGAAGCAAGTGGGGGGAGGACTTCTTGGACTTGAATATTTCGATCGCTTCGAGGGTAGCAGTTTTTTTCTGGTCTATTGCAGATATGTAAGACAGACATAACCTCTTCTTGTGTCTTCAAAGCGTGTCCGGAATCTTCGAGGTGGTTTGCATAGTGGGAAATACCATCTCGTTTTCTGTACGAGTCAACGTGTTCTTTGAATCGCACTGTAAAATTGCGGGTCAATAATCCCACATAGAATCTGTTGCAAAGCGCACAATTCGGGCGGTAAACTCCGGATTGGGAATATTTGTCGGTGGTGACGGCGGCGGGTGGGTTCAGGAAGCGGGCTGATGGGGTAGGAGTACGAAAAGATATTCGAAGGCTGAGGGACGACAGGAAGTTGGAGAGCTGGGAGAAATTAGGGCCCAGATATAATAAGGATGTCCATTTCTTGGGAAGGGGCGAAGCAGGAGGGGAGGGGGAGAAGAGAGCCTGTCTGCGGTGCTGAAGAATACGGGAGAACATGGAGATCGAATATCCATTGGCATGGGTGAGGTTCCGGATTATGCGGAGTTCGGATGATCTGGATAGGGGGTTGAGGGGGAGCTTTAGGGCACGGTCATTTAGGAATCTTGATGAGGCTTGTTTGTGGGTGGGGGGGGGGTGTGAGGAGGAATGGTGTATTAAGTTGGAGGATGTGGTGGGTTTACGGAAGACGGAAAAGGACAGGCTGTTTGTGTGGGGATTGTTGGTGATGAGGATATCAAGGAAAGGGATGGATCGGTTAGTTTCAAAAGTAAATTGGATATGTGGGGGAAAAGGAGTTAAAAGTGTTAACAATATTAGTGGGGGTAGTGGATCGGGAGTCAAAGAGGATGAGGATGTCATCGACATATCGGAAATACGCGATGACAGCGGGATTATTAAGGAGGGGGGTAAAGTATGTTACTTCCAGGTGCTGTAGGAATACCTCGGACAGAAAACTTCTGAGTGAGAACCCCATTCCTAGCCCTGTGGGTTGGGCGTAGTAGGAGTTCCTATTGGTTCATGTATTTGCATAATTTGTACCACTGTTCTGTATATAAAGGCTTGCATGCCTCTTGCTGTATATATCCTTGACAAAGCTGGGAATAAATGGCGAAAGTAGTTGGAACTCCTGATGTCCCTCTGTTATATTGTAAGGCCACCACCTGTTTAATATGCTATGTATGTACCTTTTAAATTTCTTACTCCTGAACAGAGAGAGAGCAACTCATTTGTAAAACATGTTCCGAATTTTTAGTTCAGTTCACTTCTCTTTCTGAGATCTTTTGTGATTCTTGATAAACAACACCTACACAAATTGTACAGCTTGTTTATCGAGCAACTTCTAAGTGACTTCTGGGCATGTTGTAAAAGCATGGCAGGTTGCTTTCCATTTATTGTTGATTTTTTATTTATGTGTACAGTATTTATTATTTGAATTACAATAAATTTTGAATCGTGGCTAGTATGGCCTTAATGGCTTACGTGTTAAGTCCCTGGTAGGAGAAAAAGGATTACAACAACATTTAAGACAACAAGTAGATAAAACGTAATTGAAAAAACAAAAAAAAAAATGATTTAAATAAAAACAAGGGAAAAATTGGTTAGTGATTGTTAATAGCTAAAT
>JAHWFO010069628.1:0-15852 GCA_023313115.1 Rhysida immarginata | reverse complement strand
TGGGACACTATGAATTTTGGCCATTCTGAGTTATTATTATTATTATTATTTTGCATGCTTTTGTAATTTTTAGTGTATAGTTTCAAATTATTATATGTATATTTTTTTCCTACAGATGCTGCTAAAAAGGACCCCGACCTGAGACGTTGGAGATAGGGTTTTCCCAAACTAATCGAATAAATCGTGAAAAAAATTCGACTAAATAACCGATATTTTTTTTTTCGAATAAAAAATCGAGTAATCAAATTTTTAAATTACTTTGAGGGGGATGAAAATATGACAACCATCCAGGAACGGTTAGGCATAGGCTTTGGAATTCATCTATCCCAATGTTTATAGTATTGCAAAAAAATATATTAGCTTAATTTCAACCTCTGTTCCGTCAGAATGTTTATTTTCTCAAGCAGGAAGAATTATTTCACCGTCAAGGAATCGAATTTCTGGCATTTTTTACAGAGCTTAGATGTTAAATACTGGAATTTGTAAACAATAGTTTTTAAAATTTAGATTTTGTAATTTGTTCTCTTTAAAATTCGTGTAATTGATGATTTTGTTCAATAAAATAAAAAACTATTAGCGAATTTGTATTTTTATTCGATTAATCATTATTTATTCGATATTTACTTAAAAATCATCGAATAAAAAGTATCGACAGATAAAAAATCGAGTATTCATTTGTTCGAATAATTTTTCCTAGGAAAAACACTAGTTGGAGATTTCCAAGAAGGACCCCGACCTGTTACTAAACGGAGACGCAGGCCCGATAGGAGATTCGACACTTATCAAATTGCTTAAAGAGTCAAGTTAATTTTCTATATTTCTTAATTTTGTATCATCGTTTATCTTTTACTTTCTTTGATTTTAATCATTGTAATTTTACTAATCGGCATTCGGTATCGATTGTAACGATTGTTCGCGACCAGGAGGAAGTATCTCTACTAGGTCCGCGCTTCTGATGTTAAGAGACTGTTTTTCCCCTATTCGTCTTTTTTTTATTTTGTAATTTACATTTGTACCTTTTTATTGGATAATGGCCACTCTGGCCCTTATATATATTCTCTGTAATTCAACCA
Source organism: Rhysida immarginata (assembly GCA_023313115.1). Lineage (NCBI taxonomy): Eukaryota > Metazoa > Arthropoda > Chilopoda > Scolopendromorpha > Scolopendridae > Rhysida > Rhysida immarginata. The sequence continues at coordinate 14,779 of JAHWFO010069628.1, read as the reverse complement.
ATTTTTTTTTTTTTTTTCTTTGTATTTTTTATTTCGTTTGTTTTTTGTTTTTTTTTTGTTTCAGACAATCGTCAATCTTATTTTCTTTTTTGTATAATATGGAAGACCGCTTGGGTTGGTTAGGCTTCTTGACTACCTCAGTGTATTTCATTTGGTGTTTATTCTGGTTGGATGAGCTTTGTGAAAGCGCTGCTTTCGTCCCATCCTAACAAATGTACACTTCACTGTTCGATTGTCGATTGTCGACCAAATTTTGTATCGGCATTGAATAATGAACTCAATGAGTTCGAAATACGTATATGCTTAATAAAATTCTTTTGTGGACAAGAGGTTGTTGTCAGTTGGTCATGTCGTTATCCACAGTCCTTTCCAGTTTCTCATATTAATGTTGGGATCACGTTAGGAAATCATTGGGAATATATTCTATAGAATTCTATATAATATATTAATGTTTGGGGTTATGTTAGAAAATTGTTAGAAATACGTTATATTAATGTTGGGGTTATGTTAGAAAATTGATGAAAATACGTTATATTAATGTCAGGGCTATGTTAGAAAATTGTTGGAAATAACGTTATATTAATGTTGGGATTATCTTAGAAAATTGTTGGAAATACGTTATATTAATGTTGGGATTATGTTAAAAATAACCCAGATCTAACGGTTAACCAACCATCAGACAGCATACCATTTCTGCGTTAGTCTAACGTATGGACCTAACGTTGGAATTACGTATTGGAATTTACATTGGAATTACGTAAGCATGCTAGCTGGGTATATTGCTTTTTGCTTCTTTCTAGTTCCTTTAATTCCACAATGTTATTTTATTACATGGTTCTAATTTGAAAAACAAAAGATGAAACAGATTTTTCCCTAGCAGAATATACTTGTTCACGATCTCCATTTATTCATCTCTTATAGGAATTTTGGGGTTTTGCATCCAGTAATATTACAGAATATTATGTCCCGATGCCTTATGGAAACTGCCTAAAGGTTAAAATAGGTAATACATTAAAGCACATTTTTCTAATTAAAGTTAACTACAAAATACAAAGGATGGTTCAACAACACCTCTCATTCTTAGATATTTATTTTCTCAGTCCTGGAAAAAAGTCTAAAACATCTAACAAATCAAAGTTACACATATACACTCAGTGAGCATATTATTATGACCACCTGACATGTTTATGCAAATGCGCGCACGGACGTCGCCACAATGTTACTAGTGGGCCGGACCAATATAAAAAGGGAAGCTGAGTGTCGTCGACAACAGTACACCTGTTCCATTCTTCAACTATGGGGAAACGACGCGATTTAACAGCCTTCAAACGCGGGATGAATATAGGTGCTTGGAGCTATGGAGCCAGAAACAGCAGCATTCGTGGGGTGCTCAAGAACAGCCGTCGTTAAAGTATTTAAATACTGGACGGTTAGCCAGAAGACGGGGTCTGAACGTTCGCATTGTGGCTGCCCGCGGATGGTTGATAATCGGGCAGAACGGAGACTGTCATGACTGGTAAAGGATAACAGAAGGGCAACTGTGCATCAAATCACTACTGACCTTTATCAGGGGTCCTCCAAAACGGTCTCTGAATGCACTGTCCGCCGCAAACTGCATCGCATGGGATATGGAAGCCGAAGACCTGTCCCCACACCTTTGCTGTCTGCAGCCAACAAGCGGAAACGAGTCCAATTCGCTCAGGAGCACAAGGACTGGACTATCAAGCAGTGGAAACCAATCATGTGGTCTGACAAATCACGATTTTAGTTACATCATGCAGACGGCCGCGTGAGAATCTGGCGGAAACAGCACGAAAGCATGGACCCCGTATGCATGAGTACTATCCTTCAGGCCGGTGCCGGCAGTGTTATAATCTGGGGAATGTTTTCCTGGCGTGCGTTGGGTCCGTTAATACATGTTGAACAACGTTTGGATGGCCCAGCATACCTCCGTATCGTCGCCGATCAAGTCCACCCTGTCATGTTGATGGCGTACCCCAATAGAGATGGTTACTTCCAGCAAGGCAATGCGCAATGCCACAGAGCTCATATTGTGGAGCCCACAATCCCCAGATCTCACTCCAATTGAGCATTTGTGGAACGAAGTCGAACGAACCATCAGACAACTAGATCCACCACCGTCCAATCTAGCACAACTAGACAGCGCTATCCATCAGGCATGGTGTCAGATTCCTCCCACCATCTTCCAACATCTCGTGGAATCATTCCACGAAGAATCGCCGCAGTATTAAAGGGAAAAGGTCACCCAACGAGATATTGACAGGGTGGTCATAATAATATGCTCACTCAGTGTAGTTATTTGATAATTGTACAAGCTTTAGCATTATTTATTAAGTAATTTACGATGTTATCATTACAGTATTTCTTTATTTCTTGCAATATGTTTAAGACCACATTTTAAATGTGGAAAAAGATTCGTTCAATTTTAGAATTGAAACCATTAAAATGTCTTAAGTTTATTTGTGCAAGTATCTAATTACAGTAATAGATGCTTAAACAGAACGCTCCAGTAATTGAAGCTCACTTGGTTTAACATTATGTGGGAATGTCTACAAATTAAAGAACTTTTATTTGTTCAAATATATAAATAATAACTACTCTTCCCATTTAATCTTACAGTTCTTCAAGTTTTATCGTTTAAATTCTGTCTTTACGTTAGTGTAATTATATAGTAATTTACTGTTTAGTTTTCATATATTTTCTCTAATGTTTTAAAATGTTTTAAAGTGTTTTAATTCTATATATCCTAGTATGATGCTATAGCATGAGAATGTTCTCCTTGTATCTGCTTTGGCGATAAAATCATTCTTATTATTACCCTCATTAAAACTTGAAGCCTTAACTTCATCAACCATTGTTGACGCAATCTAGAAACGCGGCCAGCCGATTGTTGGCACAAACAAACAAACCCGAAGTCTTTTTATACAGGGTGATTCAAAATTCAATGTACAAACTTTTAGGGGAGGTAGTGGGTGATTCTAAGCAAAAAGGTTCATACGAACATGGGTCCGAATTTGAACGATAACTGACATATGAACAGAAATAAAAATGCTGCCACCAAGATCAACAAGTTAAAACTCAGATTTTGTAAAGCCTAGATTAATCAAATTTGGAGGAATCACAGGGTATATACCATTAAAATTTGATCGAATTCCAACGAGAAGTTTCCGAGTTACGCAATCAAAATTATAACCAGTGCTGGTTGGTACCCAAAAGTGAGCAGGTGTTACTAGGAAAATTCTTGTCGGAATTCGATCAAATTTTAACGATATACACAGTTTTATGTACCCTGTTATTCTTCCAAATTTCATTACTCTAGGCTTTACAGAACCTGAGTTATTAACTTGTTGATCTTGGTGGCGGCATTTTTATTTCTGTTCCTATCTCAGTTATCGTTCAAATTCTGACCCATGTTCGTATGAACTTTATTGCTTAGAATCACCCATACTACCTCCCCTAGAAGTATTTACAATGACTTCTGAATCACCCTGTATATGCAAGTATATTGTAGAAGCAATATTAAACACCCATAGATTATACGAAAGGAAATATATTTAGTATCTCACATGCCCAGCGCTTCAAAGCCGTACTTGATCATCATCATATGCTTCATCCCATATGATGGTGCTGCCTTTATATTGCAGCTTTGGAGAGTGCAATTGAAAGGCGATATTACAGGATAAATTCACATTTAGATTCAGATCCAGCTTTAACATTGAATGTGCAATTCGCTCGCCCAATAATTGAAGAGCTGCAATTCCTTTCGCTGACGTTACCAGGGCAATCTTGGCTTCAAATCGAACAGTCACCAGCACTTTTTCCAACAAAAACGATTTACCAGTTTCTTCAGGATCGTCCAAGAGATGCCTTGTTTATTCTGGCTTCTTATGTCACGTGTCAAGCAACGTCGTCCGAGAGTGATAACACGTTCGGATCTCCATGATGGAGATGGTAAGCGAAATCCGAGAGATAGACGGAGGAGATCGAGATTGGCGGACGGGGACCGACGTCACGACAGGGTGAGCGAGAGAAACGGACGGACGAGAAAAAGTGCTCGGAAAAATACGTGGAATTGGTGCTCGTCTATGAGCGTGTACGACAACCAAGAAGTTGAGTCAGCCAGGCAGCGAGCTAAGCGACGAAGGAACCAAAACCGGCTTCAATGGCGACGCTTCGCAATATGTCTCCAGGTTCTCGTGAGCGCTATCGCCGAGGAGTTCTGTCAGTTATTATCGTCTGAAACGAACGACGCCGACGGGCACGGCAGCGAACCGACGAGTTGACTTCCTCGCCAGGTAAGTGTCACGATTTTCAGACAGTTAACGGTCTTCTGCTGCGACGTGCGTGTGGACTTTTATTCATTTTTCGAAGCAACGTTTCTGGAGGTTACTGGAGGCGACAGAGTCGACAGCGCCTGAGTAGAAGTCTTCCCATTCTCGCTTGCCCACTATTACGAGCGAGGAACTGGGGGAAGTCTCCGCCTTTTCGCTGGCTTCTCCATAAGTCGCTCACCAAGACGCGACGATTGATTTCGTCCACCGTATTGCCAGTGAATTATTGAACTTTCCGTTTTACCGAATTTTGATATTCTATCGCCGACAAACAGCATCCGAGACGAACTATTGACTTCGCTATTTAAGTTTTGGTCCGATATTCTTTTGGCGAACCCTCTTGAACTTAAATATATAAAATATAACTGACCTTTTATTCTGTGGATACTTGTGTATAGATGTATACATTTATGAAGATTATTAAAATTCTTTTGTGGAAAAGTGGCATCCTTCCTTCATCTATACCTCTTGAACTTAATTCGTCAAATAATATTCCTTCTCCTCTATTACCTTTAGCACAAGAGTGACTGAACTCCACTCTGTGGTAAATTCACATACGACTCAGATATTTGGACCAAGATTAGTTCACATATTTTGCAAAATATCAATTTCTGCCATTTTTCATATTTTACCCCTTTGGTCCCCCGACGGCCCTCCGTAAAAATATGCGATTTTCGCAGTTTTTATAGTATTTTGCGAGTAAAAATAGGTCTAGGTTAAGGTACTTACGAGAGAGAGAATCAAACACTTTCCACATTTGATCTTTTATTAGTCATGGATGCGCATGGCGTTCGAAATGCGCATCCATGACTAATAAAAGATCAAATGTGGAAAGTGTTTGAGTCTCTCTCTCGTAAGTACCTTAAGTATTTATCTACAGAAAATAAGGTGTTTGCTTTCTCCTCTAGGTCTAGGTTAATGAAATTTGGCACGGTTATGGCAATTAACGAGATCAACTGTCTGCTTAGTTTATTTTTTTGATTATCTAGATCCAAGTTTCCGATATTTTATGTTTTCCGGATTTTTACCAGATTATTTTTCATAAATTAACATAGAAACTCGCACTCTGAAAGCTTATTTTTTCATTGGTCACAAAATATGGATTTCGTTCTTTGATTTAATATTTATATCAAGTATCTGGGACTATTTTTCGATATATTATGAACTGATATATCCGGCGTTGCTCAGCTCCTTTTTGATGAAATTTTGCAATTTCTGAATGTAAATATACAAGAAAAACGGACATTATTCTACATGTTTTTTCTTCGGCACTGCGTCAAACTAACTCAGCTATACAGAACATTCCTGATTCCGACACGAGCGAAGTCGAGTATAACTGCTAAAGGGCTGTAGTTGAAAAGGCCGTCCATTAGGAGCATTTTAAAAGAATTCTTTTCGATTCTTCAATATGAATTTTTACTATATTATTTCAAGCTTTTTTTCATATGTTCATTTTTTTCTGTATATTCACATTCAGATATTGCAGAATTTCATCAAAAAAGAGCCCGAGCAAGGCCGGGTATATCAGCTATATAATTTTTTATTTATATGGGGGGATATTAAACCTGTGAGAGGTTTTGTTACCTTATTTATTGATTTATTAATTTTCTTTATTTATAAAACCATCCTCTTATTAAGAAATATTCTAGCAATAATACACTGAGTGACCACTTAATCAGTTACAGTTTCCTGATTGTGGTTGCAAAGATGAGTTGTTAATTCAAAAATTTATCTTTATACCTCAAAGTATTCAATAATACATACTTAGGAATATTGCATATATTTCAATATTTATTTAGCTCCACAAAACTATACGGGAATGCTCACTGGATACATGACTGTCTTCTTCAGTAAGGACCCTTGTGGAAATGGTTCATCTAAGGTAGATAAAAATTGATGTATTTTTTTGTTAGCAATGAAAACCTATCTCTATAAAAGCAATAAATACCTTCAATGTATTTCTACTGTAAACTAATTTTACTACATAATGTTTAACTGCGCATGCGTTACCAAAATGTCATTTGCATTATTATGATTATGAGGCTTCTATTATACACTGATTGGAAGAAATTAATTGGACACTTTCGATTTTAGACGTTTTGTCGAATATCTAGAAAAATACTTGACGAATTATCCTGAAATTTCAGGGGTGTAAAAAGGATGTTACGCCTCATATATTTCAGCGAAGGTTTTTTGCCGAAGGCAAATAGGAGACCAGCAAAGAAGTGAACCAAAAAATAATGTTTGGAATCACCCTTTAAAAAATAATGCTTGAAATGCATTGTAGCTGTAGCATATGCTTCAAAGGCTTGTTTCACTTTTCTGTGTTCATTTGTATGAGAATAGCACGTATATTCATGGAGATATAAAGGTTTTTTAAAAAGGTCGAAATGTTTTCGTAAGGTTTTTGTTTATAACACGCAGGATTTTCAACCCAATGCAATGCCATTTAAAGGAAATTTGAAAAACTACAGTGCAGACAGCACCCTGCAATCAGAATAGAAAAATATTAAATATTTGATGAATTATGAGCATTTTTACTAAATAATGTTTAACTGCGCATGCGTTACCAAATTGTCTTTTGCATAATTCATTAGCCAAATGTATAGAGCTACTCTTATAAAAAGCCCAAGCAAATATCTTGAAAATTCAGAAAGATATCGTCGATAGAATGAGTTGAATTTCAGTTGCTCTCAAAAATAAACAAAACGATAAGGGGCTTTCTCCAAACTTTTATTTTTGGATCGGACACCAGTATCAGCTTCTTCCTCTTACGCTGATATGAAGTCAATATGAAGTCAATATTTTTTCATGTCAGCGTAAGGAGAAGAAATTGATACTGGTGTCCGATCCAAAAATTTTAGTCTAAAATATTAAGTCTAAAATTTTATAATGAATTACAATTTACGAAAGTGACGATGCGAAATATTGGGCTAGGCTACGACATCTCATTTAACCTCACTGAATTCTTCGATCTGTAGGAAATCCATGAAACTTGAGATTTTTGTTTTTAACATTGTTGTTCGAACATTGTGGAACTGAACAATTTACATGCATGTTCTTATACGATCTTATTCTTAACATTGCCGAGATTTTCTCCTCATTTCGACCATAGCGTCATAGCCTCAGATTCATAAAGCGTAGGCGCTGCCATCTATACTTAAATCAACCTATACATTTTTTAATACAAGGTTGAAACACCAGTCCCTTTTCTTGCCTTGTTACTTTATTAAAAGTCTTTAAAATCGTGAACTGTCAAATACTGGTACACTGTCAACTATTGGTACATCTACCCTACCATTTTACTGACTATACCAAGCATCCTTTAAATTCGCGAGAGGTTCCGACTGTAATTTCTATCTATCTTGTACAGAGGGACCGATAACTAACTAACAGCTACGACATGACAGTAGCAGCCGGGACCGATGGCTTAGTGTGCCCTCCGAAGCACGGGGGGTTCATGATGGAAGAGCTGCTGGCGGACGAACAAACCAGTGGCTATCACTAGCTGCTGGACATCCAGCATTGGTCTTTCAGCAAATGGGTCAGACCAAAGTCCCCCAACAGCTGTGCTCTAAATAGCTGTACCATCCAACAGTGGTCCTCAAGCCACTGGCTGTCACCCAACCAGCAGCTGGCCGCGCTGAAGTTGCTTAACTCCATTGATCAGCAAGCCAACTGACGAGACAACCAGGCCACGGCTACCCCCTTGACTTTTAATTTAGTGTTTTAGCAAATCGTTAATTATTAGGCGAATTGCCTTCAAAATTTATAACATTAAATATGCTTTTCTCTATTGTATTAGTTCCTTCTAATTGCTGACGGTGTTAACGTGGATTACACGAACGAGCTCCCTGTTTTGACGGGAAGATCGAACAACGTTTACTTACAAGTTACCGAAGTATTAAGTTATTTCTTTATTTAACACTAGCAGAGGTGCCCGGCGTTGCCCTTACGCTTGTAGGTAAAGAGAACAATCTCAAAAAATTAAATAGGTTAAACTTGTAGATTAAATAATAACTCAATCAATACACACAGAGCAAAGGGACTGTCTTTTCTAAGAAAAAATCGAAAAACAGGAAGTCTAGATGATATACCAGAACTTTATCTAAACTATTCTTGACTTGCCTCACCAAGGTAAATAAAGTTCCGGTATATCACCTAGAATTCCTGTTTTGCGGATTTTTCATAGAATGGATAGTCCCTTCGCTCTGTGTTATATTCATTGAGTTATTATTTAACCAACTTGGAGTAATAATTTAACTTCTTAAGATTGTTCTGTTTACCTACAAGTGTAATTATCCCGGGCAACGCCGGGTCCTCTGCTAGTTTATTAATAAAAGTCATTATTGGGAATCGTCTAAGAAAATTATTTTATTTATTCAATTTGACAAAAAAGCAAACTAATAAAATATATACAGGGTGTTTTTGAATTGAGTACAGATTTTTTGGAGATGATAGAAGAGGTCCTTAGAAGTAATTTTTGTCATATGAACATTGGGTGCCCGCTGCTCCGTTTACGTACAATACTGCATTGAACAATCAAATGACACCGGGACGCAGTGTGCGTTGGTAGGCCTAGATTATTTTATTTTTAACATTTAACACAAGCAATCGACTGTAATAACTTTTAAAGTAATTGTTTGCAAAGAAATTTCAAGGTGCACGCGCTTGTTTGTTGAAAAGTCTTAGGACAAACTTCGTCAAGGAGAATCCATGGTATCCAACCCCTTTGTAAAATACGATTAGTCCATATGGAAATGAACTAATCGCATTCTGGGAAAGCAGTAGGTAAAGATTTGTTTTAAAAAGTTAACTTGATGTCCTTTTTACATGTGTAAAGTTAAACAAGCAGTATGAATTGCTTGGCCACCGAGATCGCCAGATCTCACACCGATGGCTTCTATTTTCTGGAGAAGCATAAAATCAATGGTGTACTCCGAACCCGTAGATACCGAAGAAGAATTGGCGGCTCGTGTTGTCGCGGCAGCAGGTGACATCAGCGACCGTGCAAATCAACTGTTTCCACGCGTACATCAATCCTTCATAAGGCGTTGCGAATTGTGCTATGAAGCAAATGGCGGTCATTTCGAACAATTACTGTAAAAGTCATACAGTAGATTGCTTGTGTTAATTGTTATAAATAAAATAATCCAGGCCTATCAACGCACACTGCGTCCCGGTGTCATTTGACTGTTCAATGCAGTATTGGAAGTAAACTGAGCTGCGGGGATCCCATGTTTATATGACAAAAAATACTTCTAAGGACCTCTTCTATCATCTCCCAAACAATCTGTACTCAATTCAAAAACACCCTGTATGCATTTGATTTAAAAAATATCTTTAATTTTTTTAATTTACTTTTAAAAAATTGCAGCAATCACTTTATATACAATTTTATTTTTTAATATCATTTTCATTGATTAAAATAGAATATAATTTAAATTATAATAATAAGAATCTAAATAATATTGGTTTAAATAGATCGCTCAATATGTGTGAAACAAAATGGCGATGGCATTGTAATAGTTGGTGAGATAACTTCCTTTTATTAACCTTGACTGAAGGAAAGGTATTGAAAAAAGGTGCACTTTTTGAATAAATTCTGATGGAATTGCAATGGCTGCTTGCAAAGGATAGTTTATAGCCTATTTCTCGGACTCTGTATTGCGACTACACCGTGCAGCGCCACCTGTTGGCAACATTTGTTACTAATTTTGAAACTTTTAAAGATTTTTACGGCTTTCGAATTAAAAATACCACTTGTTTCATTCTTCAATAGATCTGGTTTCGAGATATTTACTCTTAAGATCAGGGAGTCCTTTTTGGGATACCTTGTAGGCATATGGCATTACATACAGGGTGAATCAGTCAATTTCTGACCATTTCAGTACTATGATGTATTGACCCATTAATGTTTACAAACTTATCATTTCGGTATGATATTTTAGGCAGTTCGGAGTTTTTATTCCCGTGGAAAAGTCTTGATGATATGCTCAATGTAGCCACCACGAATGTTTTGAACTGCTCGCAGCCGAATGGTGAAGTTGTTCACAACTCTATCCAGGATTTCTGCATCCACAAGGGTGCAGCAGTCGACGATGCTTTGTCGCAGCTGGTCTAGGGTTCTTGGTGCTGTAGTGAACACACTGTCTTTAAGTAACCCCCAGAGATAATAATCACATGGGTTTAGGTTAGGACTCGTAGGGGGCCAAAGAAAGCCACCCCCGAATCGATCTGGAAACCTGTTTGAAATGACACGATTTCCGAATTTCTGATTGAGAAAGTCTAGCACTTCATTAGTGGTGTGAGGCCTAGCCCCATCCTGTTGAAACCATTGAGGTCGAAGCGGTATACGCCTCCTTCACAGCTCGGGAATGAAGAAGGTTTCCCGGAACTTTCTTTGCACGGTTACAGGGTGATTTTGTCTCGAATTACCATTCGACAACCTTGCATTTCTGCTTTGTTGATAAAGCGGGCGCCATTTTTCAACAATACGATTTTCATGTAGCGCCATTGCAACAATACAAACTCCAACTATTTAGAAATTCTATATGGCGCTGATATTCTTTCAATTGTTTATCCCTAATGCACGTCAGAGAAATGGTCAGAAACTGACGAATCACTCTGTATCTCGGATATTTATTTCTCGTAAAAGGCTTTCCCTTTCTATTCCAGCACATTGATGGCAGAGTGGAAATATGGACTACAACATTAGACAATGGATTCTTCTTGCATAACCGTAATCTAGCTGAGATTTTTAATAGGCCATTAGGCCCCTGAATGCCAAATATTATGAAAACACTGTTCCATCCAGATATATGCTATAGATTTCTATAAGTATCTCTAAGCTGCACAGTCACCAAAATTTAATCCCATCGAACATTTGTAGGATGAAATTACACAGGTGGTACAAATCCAATTCGCCAAGTGGTGGGATGTGAATATTCATGGACAATCTGCACAATGGCAGAGTCCATATTCAGTCGCATGAAAGCTGCAAAAGGATCTAAAAAAGGGAAATCATATGAAGTGTCTAATAAATGTAGTTGCTATCTTTTTGCGATCTTTGTTTACTCTATAAATACAATAGTTTAATTCTCTGTAAATTAATTCTAGAGCCATCTCTATAATGCTCCTGTGCGACCTTGTGCGGAAATGGATGAATTTCAGAAATGCAAAAAAACCTGCTTAGAAAGAAAAGTACTAAAGAAAATGAACTGCAGGTAATACGAAATAAAGGTTTTTACTTTTACATTCGATTATTCACTAGGTATACACGAAGGGCACTCAAAAAGTTCCCGTAGTTCCTCAACAGACGGCGTACGAGCGATAAGATAGCTCGTGGAAGGAACAGCATCTCTGCTCTCAGGCGCAATAGGGCTGGACAGTTTTCCGTGTGCCGATTCGTTACTGTTTCGTTTGAAGTAGACGTGAGTCATGATCGTTCGTCGCAATATCGCAATTCGAACAGAGTGAGCTATTACGGGCCATTGCTACGTGCACGTTTTGCGGAGATAATGCGATGCGGTTTGGAGGAAGTTTTTTTTTTTCTTTTAAATGGCAGGGACAGTGTTTTCTGGATCACGATATTTCACCAAGCCACACATCGTTTGTTATGCAGTAGTCCCTTGCTAACAAAAACATTCCCGTCATCCCTCAACCACTGTACTCACTGAATCTCGTTCCTACTGAGTTTTGGCTGTTCCCGACTCTGAAAATGGTCCTCAAGAAGACATCAAATCGAATAGGACGGCCGAGCTATGGAAGATTCCACAAGAAGGCTTCTACCGATGCTTTGCAAGTATAGCAGCTTATATGGAACTTGTGTGGTGCTCGCAAGGGTGCTACTGTAATGCTGGATGCCCACTTAGCGCGACGCGACGGCCGCGTGACTGAATGCGCATGCGCTATCTACGCGATCATTTCGCTTCCCACTTCAAGATTTCGTGCTTCCAAAACCATCCGCAATTCTTTGCTATTATCTCCCACAGCTCCTGATTTTTCCTATCGTTTTTATAATTAGCATGACTCTTGTCATACAGAATTGGATATTTCTTGATATCTTCAATCAAATTTTCCGTGGCGATATCCGACCATCTCGAAATAGGTGCTGCCATGATTGCATGCGCCACGTGATTCGAAACTGTTTTCTGATTGGGTGCGATAGAGTCGCGCGATCAAAAAGCTCTAACATGCAGAGCTTTTCAATCACCTTAAGCTGGATTCACAAAGACGCGCTGTACGCGGACGCGCGCGTTCGCGGTGAAGCGACAGCCAATCAGAATCTTTCTGCGTCCCTCGCGCATTCAGGGATCCAGATTTAGATGCGCCACAGAATCGCCCTCGTGACGTTACTCTGCGCATGCGTGCTTCACAAAGCGATAGAATCGCGCGATCGTCGCGCTAAGTGGACACCCAGCATTAAGGAGATTAGGTAAGCGTTGCCATATGTTCTACCACTAGAGTGCTATTCCGTCACTCCGGGAATTTTTCGACTGCCCCTCCTATTAAACATATTATATATATTACACGTCTGTAGCGTCCCTTTTATTTACAGCTTGCCGTTCATCAACAATGCATTCTTGCCGGAATGCAAAAACCCAGAAGAAGGAAAATTGATGAGACAGGAATTCTTAATAATACACAAAACAACCGATGTGATTAAGGAATGTGAATGCATCAAACCATGTCATACTACTATATATACAGTAGATGTGTGCCCATTTTTGAAACCTCATGAGAGATATATTACTGGCATAACAATTTCCTTCAAGACCAACTTCGTACAGCATATTAGAGAAGTCCCAACTTATGAAATCATCAAATTCTTTTGTGATGTTGGTAATATAATGGGTATTGCAATGGGAATGTCAGTTCTTGGTATTTGTGAAGTAATTCACACTTTTACAGAGAAGTTTAAGAATCGGGGAATATAAAAAAAAATCAATCTGGACAGTATAATGACACTGTAGAGAAGAACATTGAATTTCTCCTGAATAATAGGAAATAAAATTCCACAGCCTGGATTCGAACCAGGGACCTTCCGTTCATGCCGCTGACGCTCTAACCAATTGCGCCACTGTAGATAAGAAAGCTTTACAGTATTTCCATGTCTTTTGGGCTTGGTTAGAGCAGTTACAGTATGTTTCAAATTTATTCGGACACTTTTAAAATAGCACATTGTCCATGGTTTTGACCTTTATTTAATTTCTACAACAATGATAACGCTTCTAATGAACTATAGGCCCTCTATAACAAAAACATAAACAACTCGTTTATTAAAAAATAACACTTGAAAACTTAGAAAAAAATTGAAATTGAGTGTTTCACATTTATTCGGACAGACCGCTCAATACTCAATGAGACAACCCATTTACTATTGGTCGTTGGTATTTATGCAAATTAATGTATTTTTAAAATTGCCTGGGTCATTTGTTTTCACTGGGCTTCGAATTGAAACACTGAGCTACAACGGGACGAGGCAAAAATGTCACCGATTATGAAAAAGGTCAAACTGATACCTTTGCTAGCCATACGTACGTGAGATTGCTGCTTTTGTCAAAGATCAAAATCGACAGTTGCTGATCACCTCAGGTCAAAAGAAGTTCAGAAATCACCAAAAATTAAAACAGGACCGAAAGCAATCTTAAAACCTCGTGATGTGCGGCGCATTGTCAGCGCAGTTTCCAATGAATGCATATCTGTAAGGCGAATTTGAGCTGAACTGGACCTAGCATGCCGTAGTACGACATTGTACAGAGCCATGAAAAATTCATCAGTGCCGAGACATGGACATTTGCGTTCCATTCCACCATTAACAAACCACCACAAACGTGACAGATTGACATGAGCTAGAACACACATGTCCTGGACCGACGAATGGTTGGGAATTTTTTTCTCAGACCAAAAAAAATTCAATTTCGATGGACCGGATGGGTGGGATGCTATTGGCATGATTTGAGAGAAGTACCAAAGACGTTTTCAAAACGTCAAATGGGTGGCGGATTAGTGATGGTGTGGGGGGCATTTGGTTTCAATTGAATGTCTACATTGGCGTTTATTTCACAAAGATTAAATTCAAAGGGGTATCTTGGAAGAACATCTTTCGCCTGCTGGAGCAGTTGTCTGTGGAGAAAAGTGGCGTTTTCAATAGAATAATGCGCCAATACACAATTCAAAGGACACAAAAAAGTGGTTGGAATGACATAACGTTTGAGTTTTGTCGTGGCTATCCAGAAGCCCATATGTCAATCCAACCGAGAACTTGTGGGGCATTATGACCAGGCAGGTGTACAAAAATGCACGGCAATTTTCATCAGTTTCTGAATTGAAGTCTGCAATTGAAGGTGCTTGATACTCTCTGGATCCTGGAACTCTTCAAGAACTCATTCAATCAATGCCAAACAGATTAATACTTGGAACGT
>JAHWFO010069627.1:7500-19845 GCA_023313115.1 Rhysida immarginata | reverse complement strand
GTTCTATTTTGTTGGTTTTTCGGAACCAGAGGTAATGATTAATAGGGACAGACGGGGGCATTCGTATTGCGATGCTAGAGGTGAAATTCTTGGACCATCGCAACATGAACTACTGCGAAAGCATTTGCCAAGAATGTTTTCATTAATCAAGAACGAAAGTTAGAGGTTCGAAGGCGATCAGATACCGCCCCAGTTCTAACCATAAAAGATGCCGATCTGCGATCCGCCCAGGTTTCCTCGATTGCTCGGCGAGCAGCTTCCGGGAAACCAAAGTTTTTGGGTTCCGGGGGAAGTATGGTTGCAAAGCTGAAACTTAAAGGAATTGACGGAAGGGCACCACCAGGAGTGGAGCCTGCGGCTTAATTTGACTCAACACGTGAAAACTCACCTGGCCCGGACACCGGAAAGATTGATAGATTGAGAGCTTTTTTTTGATTTGGTGGGTGATGGTGCATGGCCTTTCTTAGTTGGTGGAGCGATTTGTCTGGTTAAATCCGATAACGAACAAGACTCTAGCCTGCTAAATAGACGTGCGATCTCGGGGTGCCGGCGCCTCTTAAAAACCTTCCGTTTTCTCCTTCGATGGAGCTGGGGGAGGGAGGCGGGGGAACGGGCTTTGCGTTGGTCAGACGTACGCTTCTTAGAGGGACAGGCGGTGATCAGCCGCACGAGATTAAGCAATAACAGGTCTGTGATGCCCTAAGATGTCCGGGGCCGCACGCGTGCTACACTGAAGGAATCAGCATGTGCTTTTTCCACTCCGGAAGGAGCGGGTAACCCGTTGAACCTCCTTCGTGACAGAGATCGGGGCTTGCAATTATTCCCCGTGAACGAGGAATTCCCAGTTAGCGCGAGTCATAAGCTCGCGCTGATTACGTCCCTGCCCTTTGTACACACCGCCCGTCGCTACTACCGATCGAATGATCTAGTGAGGTCTTTAGACTGGCGGTTCGCTGCGGGTCGCGGTGGCCTGCTGGGAAGATGACCGAACTTGACCTTAGAGGAAGTAAAAGTCATAACAAGGTTTCCGTAGATGATACTCAGATAGAAAATTCCCTAGGGAATTAATTTTATTTCATTTTCAATCCATTACGAAATTTTATATGTTATCATCACTGTATCATGAGGACAATTATAAACATCAAATCAACAAAACACAATGACACAAACAAAACAAACACACAGTTTAAAAACGGACGTACCAATATAAGTAAAATTCTATGAAAAATTAACAACAATTGTAAATACATACTCTAAAAATATATAACAACATCATTGTAAATATAAACTTTAAATATATCAAAATCAACAACCAATTCGTAAATATAAAATTTTAAGTATAACAACAATAAAATATAAAAAGTTAGAACACTAAAACCTCAAACCAAAACAGATAAATTCTAAAAATCATCCGGATTCACCTTTATCCCTCATTTTGTTTTTCAATATAATTAATGGTGAAAGACCAAATATAACTCCATTTTTTCACATAACTTTGTATTCTTTCACTAACGTGATAGCCATTCTTTTCATTTTGTCTATATGTGTTTAATTCTTTTACAAAAAGAAACCATGCATTAAAACTTAGGTCATAATACCAGGCGATAACAGCCTTCTGAATTGAGGCAAGTGCGATTAATAAAATATCATTAATTAAAGTTCTGCATTTAAGCTTGGCCTTAACAGAGACACCGTTCAAAGTTAGATTTTTCCATTCCTCTTCGTCGCCTCCACAGTGTATAATTAATTGTTTCAAGTAATCTCTAATTCGACAACACCTCAAAAGGAAATGGCTCTCATTGGCTGTGCAGTGCTCTTCAAAAAAGCAGGATGAGGAGGTCTTTCGCCCAATCTTGAACAGGAAATCAGGTGTAACGCCCCCAGCATTTCTAAAACAGAGTGCTTTTTGAGTGATGTCCTGTAAATACGGGTTATTTAATTTTGTAATAACCATATTTTTATCTTCTTTGCTTTTTAACGTTTGGGCTATCACTTGCTCAACTGTTCTGTAAATGCTGATTTCCACCCTTTTACCTTTAATCACACAGGACATCACATGCGTGCATCTATTAGTACATTCGGGCGCTGCTATAAACCTGTTGTTCTTAATTTTTTTGCAATCACAGCTTATTGAGAACGTTTTCCCTGTTGAAAGTTCTTCCTAGTGATAAAATGAAATGGTAATAGACTTCTTTGGGTTTCCCTTGTCAGTTTATTAAAAAAGGGGTTACTTTCTTTGTTCATTTTTGTAAAAAAAGAATCAAAATACAGGCTTTTTAACCCATGAATAGTTTTAATGACGAAACTGACCCGACATGCATTTTTTAAATCATTTAGATTTTTTAATCCAAGTCCACTATTCTTTACATCATAATAATATATAGACCTCCTCATCCATCGCTTATTGGAGTTTACCCAGCTGATAATATCACCCATAATTTTATCTAGCCATTTCCCTTCGGGCTCTACCACCCTAAGCATAAATATAATTTTACTAACAACAACAGTATTAATTAACATGACCCTCTCCTGTAAAGTTAATAGTTTGTCATATGGAGTCCATTTCAGCTTAAATTCATGCCATCATGCCTTCAATCTATTGTAGTTGCTACTCCTGGCTTTTGTTACCAACTTCAATTCCAAGAACTTTCATTGAGTCTTTGATTTGAAATCCAAATTTATCCTTTAGATAGTCATTGTCACTTTCCATGTAATTTAACATAACTGATTTCTGTCTGTTTAAAAGTGCGTTGGATACAGACATGTAACCATTAATTTCCTTCGACAAGACCTCCAGTTCATGTTCATTCCACAAAAAAACACTACGTCGTCTGCATAGGCTGAGTAGCTCGGAATAAATTTCTGTATCGCTGGTCTACAGGCCATGATGGCATTGTTAGCGTTTCTCAGAAATGCTTCTAATGTAATTACATATAAAATAGGGGACAACGCATCTCCCTGTCTTATCCCCGTTCTCATCTGAATAATGTTTGATCTTTCACCATTAATGATAATCTGACATCTCTGATTGTTCAGAAAAATGTCAACCCACCGTTTAAGGGTTTCTGGACAATTTAATTTTTTTAAAATAACTTTCAGAAAATTATGATCGACCCTGTCGAAAGCTTTCGATTGATCCAACACCAGGGCCATCCCTCCATCACGCTCTGCCAAGTCAACCATGTCTCTTATTAAATGAATATTGTCTATTATATTTCTTCCTGGAATGTAGGCTGACTGGTTTCTCTCGATTATGTGGTCAAAAAACCTTCCATATTTTACTACCAGAATCTTGGAAATTATTTTCATGTCCATATTAACTAGTGAGATTGGTCTATAATCTTGTAATCCAATTGGTTCTTCCTTTTTTGGTATTAGGACAATATCTGCTACCAGTAGTGAACCCGTTACTGCCGTATTTAACATGTAGTCGAAGACGAGCTGTAAAATACGAATCATATTCTCTAAGGAGTATATTTCCAATGGTAAGCCATCATTTCCTGGTGATGAGTCTTTGTTCAGGCTTTGGATGGCTCTTTTAATCTCCTCTTTGGTGAAAGATGTAACATTTTCATCTAATTCCAAGTCACTTTTCCAGTCCCTAATATAATTTTTATAATTAATGTCTGTCTTCTGCACATGACCGTATAATTTCTCATAATATTCCTGGAATCTTTTCACTATGTCCTTTGACTGAGTATAAATTTTGTCATTCACTACTAAGTTCCTTATATGGTTGGGTTTCTTATCGTTATGTATCATCTGTTGTAATTGTCTCGCGCTTAACGATTGAAGGCCAATTTTTTGTTTATAAAATTTCTCAATCAATGTGTTTCTTTTCATTATATTTTTTATTTGGAATTTTCTTAGTTCTTTGCCTATTTCTAACTTGAAGAACTCCCAACACTGGAGTGGATTATCATTATGCAATAAAATTTTAAAAAACTTTTCCAGGTATTTTTCCATGTGTTGACGACATTCTTTATCCTGTAATTTCCAGACTGGAGTGTTAACTGATCCGATTCTACCTTTCGTATGGGAACCAATACTCATCTTCATCCAGTTCTACAATGATCTCCTTTTATAACTTTATCTTCAATTCCAGACCCAATGCATTGCTCGTTGATCCCTTTACTAACGTAAATTCTATCTAATCTTGCCTTTGATGTATTTCTTTTCCAGGTATAAGTTCTTTTATTTCTATTCATCTCTCTCCACACATCAAATAACTTATAGCTACACAGCAAGTCTTTTAATTGACTGACCAGTGCTGGCCTCCATTCCTTTGAAGGAATTCTATCTTTTTCTGGCTCAGCTGTGCAGTTCCAATCTCCCAACAACATAAATTCATCTCCACAATGATTCATCATAAAGTCGTTAATTGCCTGGAGAGCTTTCATTGCTTCCACCGCACTCTGCGACATCAGCATATTAACCATCCAAATTTTATTTTTCTTTTTTTCATATAATATTGCGTTCACATACACTTTATATATCACTACGCTCTGCTTAATATTTATATTCATGTTTGTTGAAATAAAAATCGTTACACCATTGAACCTATGAGTGGCCTGTGCATAATAAACCGTATAATCATATAGATACCCCCTTAACCAATCTGGAGCATCCTGGGAAAAAACTCCAAATTCCTGTATCATATGTATTGTATTTCTACTACTACTCATCAAATCAAAAAAATCACTACATATTTTTGTTGTGGTATCCATTAAGATTCCTGACGTTCCAGGACATTATATTAAGGTTAGCCATCACCTTATTTATAGGGAATAAAAAGAAAAAAGATATCACTGACTTATCCTACTTTCTAACCTCTTGATTAGTTTTTTTCTGACTTTAGCTTTCTTAATGCATTGTTAATCTTGTCTACTTGTCTGACACCATCTTGCTGCAATATTTGGTGTCTGATCATAATAAAACCGTCTACTTCATAGATATAATCCCTTATCAAATTGCTCAATTCCACCCTCCTATCAGTTGACTCCCTAAGTATCTGCATAAAGTCCCCTTTCAATCTTTGAAGGATAGCTTTCTGTGTACGGGGGGATCTCTCGTTCTTTTTTGCACTTTTTTTTGTTTCCTGTTTACCTTCATTTCTTTTTTCCCTTGCACAACTTCTATAGATTTTTCCAATTCTTTTTCCGCCTGATTAACTATCTCATCCTCATCTGTGTTTGAGTTAACCCTATCCTCTTCTACCATAATCTCAACCTTTTCCTCTTCATTCCTTTCCATCCCTTCCTCCTAATCACTAACACCATCCCTTCTTCCTCATCGCTAACACCATCCCTTCCTCCTTCAATATTTTTTGACATTTCAGTCTCACCGGTACTCTTGTTTATCATATCATTAATCTCTCTATCTCTTTCATCTTCATTAATTACTTCCTTCTCACATAATTCTACATTTTCCTCGCTACCCTTAATAATATCTTCCCCTTCTATCTCATTTTCTAAATTTTCTTCACTACGGTTCAACTTTCTTTTTTTTGACTTATTCAATTCACGTTCATGAGGATCATTCGATCCTTCCCTCCTATTATTATTTTCTACACTAATCATATCATTTTCTTGTGGCTGTTGTGGACAGTCCTTAATCAAATGGTCCGGACTGCACACATAAAATATTTTCTTTCTTGTTTCGTTAGCCTAATAAAGATTACCTGCTTCAAGACATCCAATTTAATAAACTCTGGAAAGTTGTCTTCTTCCTTCGGGATTATATAAATGAATCTTGAAAATGTTAATACATTTTTTTTCCCTCTTACATAGATAGGGAATAATCTAGATTTTATACTGCATATTTTTTAATTTCATTGATAATCATCTGCGGTGGAATAGAGGGGAGTACCCCTGAAATGACCAGTTTTATTGTACCCGGAGAGTACTTTTCGGCCATAATTGATTGACCTTTCACACTTATTCCCATAGTCAACAATTTTTCCATTTGACTCTTTTCTCTCAAATATACATGGGTATTAATTCCGTCCAGCCTTCCAATGGCTCTCACCAAGCCTTCTCCACATATATTTTCTATTTGCTCAAGATAATGTAAGACTTTTGTTTCTTCAATTGTTCTAAAAGTAATTCTATTATCTTCTACAGAGGCACTAATTTCATCGTTCGAGCGCTGAATGTTACTATTCAAAATATTAGCATACAACGCCATTTTTAACTTTTAACTATTTCTGACACTATTTATCCACCATTAATATACATAAATCTTAGTTAATCGGATTGTTTATAAAATTAGTGAGTCAATCAAACAACAAGTCAAAAAAGAAAGTTTTTTTGTTTTTTTTTTCCTTCAATATTAATATTAATTAATTAATATTTTTAATACTATTGACCAACCAACACTATATTGAGCCTACGCACAGGCCACCCTGACAGTTAATAATGTTATTGGAAGATTAATTAAACATCAAAAAAGCTCTGTTAATCGAAAAGGAAAAAAAATTTTTTTTTCCCCAATTATCTGTCCACTGTGAAAAAAAATTCCACTTCCTCCCTAATCAGGATTTCACTCCCAGGGAGACCCTGGGGTGTTTATAGGATCAATCAGTAAAAAAAATTCTGCTCAAGTGGCTTCTTTCCAAAAAAGAACAATAATTCTTACTGGAGCTCATTTCCAAGCCTCCGGAGGATCATTATTTATATCTTACAATAATGATCCTTTCGGTGAACCTGCGGAAGGATCATTATTGTAAGATCAATTTTAAAACTTGCAATTGGTCGCACGTCCGTACTCGAACCCGTAGACCGACCGCTTCTGACAGTCGCGGTAAAGCGGGCTAACAGTCAAAGTGCGTACTGTGTAGCAGTTTTTTTTTTACCCCTACTGAAGACCAGGCAATGAATCCCAACGTTCTGTTGGGAGTCTGGCGGCAGTCATGAGATGGAGACCGTGTAGGCTGCGACTGGTCGAGGAAACAGCCAGTTCCTCCAGATTGCTCTGATTGCTTGTATTCGATGCTTTCGTCTGTACCGAACAGCTTGCACGGCTGTGTGGGAGAAAGCTCGGATGTACAAGAAGGCAGAGCGTCTGTTCAAGGGGCGATGGTTGGGCCCTGCCACACGCTCTCTGGTCCCGGAGAGATGGTACGGAAGGAACGGCGATGCCAAGTAGCCAGCCAGCGGAATCCAAAAGAGTCCCGGTAAGGCATGGCTGCCGACAGCTGCGTCGGCCGTTGTTTTTGGGTTGGCAAGGGTTTGCGTGACGGCTCTCGAGCCGGCTGCTCTCCTCCCTAGATTTCTATTTTATCTTTAAGCATGCTACCTATCCCGATGACCGCGTCATTCTTGCCATGCACGCGCAACTTCGCAACGTCCTGCGAAAGCGTGCGGGGACGACTGCCAGTTTTCCCATAGCGTGAGTGTTTACCCCTGCTAGCGACCGACGCAGTGGTACCGTCTCGTTACTCGTCTGTGGGATAAGGTGGGCAAAGGGCTTTCGCACGTATATTCTGAAAGCTGCTTCCGCCTTCCCCGCGAGATTTTCACGTTTAGTGGGACAGTCACGGGTCTATGACCGCTCGCCTCGAAGGGTAACTGCCTTGGGTTGCCAGCCAGTAGGGAGAGAGGTTTAAAGAGCTTAGGTCTCAGTTCTGCAGAAGCTAGACTGTGGCTGCCACAAATGGTTTTCTCCTGCACGGAAGCACGGCGATAGAACCGCCCGGCACCCTTTCTCAAACCTCGGTTAAAAATCTTAAAGTCTGCCAACCGAGAAGATTCCCGTGGCCGGTTGGAGTCCAACTAAGCTAAACCAGAATCTAGGTCGTTTGAGGGTCCATGTCGGCTTGTAGATGCATCTACGGCAATGGACTGCTCGTGAACGGAAAAAGAAAAAATATATTGATGGTCCCATGCCTATTTATTACTCGCGGGTCTGACACAGCCTCCCAGGAAGAGAGACCCTGCATCTCTCCGGAGAACGCCTTTCCTCACTAATAAACACCTGTGAACAGACCTACAGTGAGTTCGTTCATGGTGGAGGAGGCAAAAATTTTGACTAAGTCCCACAAAGTTGTCCGTTTGCTAGTGAATAGAGCTCATTAAAGAGGGATTAGATTTCTCAACGCCGTTTGCTTCAAGAAATGCCTTAAAACGCCAACGCCTGTCTCTATGCCACCAAAATTCGTTCGATTTATTGGCAAACGCAGCTGTGTGTAGACTGTAGACTTCCGTGGCCTCAATAGAGTAGAAATTTGTGTTTTAAAGCGAGTCCCAACGACGAACACAGCTTGATCGACACACCACCTCGACCCGAAATTTTGACTAAGTCCGAATGACCGGAAACTCGGTGGCAGGACGCGGCCTTAAGCGGTACGTGCGTCCGCCAAATATCAAGGCGATCGGCCGTGGTTCGCATTTCCAACGAGAACAGAGCTCATTAAAGGGGGATTTGATTTCTCAACGGCGTTTGCTTCAAGAAATGCTTTAAAACGCCAACGCCTGTCTCTATGCCACCAAAATTCGTTCGATTTATTGGCTAACGCAGCTGGGTGAAGACTGTAGACTTTCTTGGCCTAATAGTGTAGAATCTTGTGTTTTAAAGCGAGTCCCAACGACGAACACAGCTTGATCGACACACCACCTCGACCCGAAATTTCCGAATGACCGGAAACTCGGTGGCAGGACGTGGCCTTAAGAGGTACGTGCGTCCGCCAAATATCAAGGTGATCCGAGGTTTCCGAATTTTCGACGTGAACGGGGCGTGACACCGCACCTCTGAACGACCAGCCGAACTCCTTGGGTTGCAAGTCAACCGACCCGGGCTCTAATTATTGAGTAGGCGACTCTTCGAGGTTCTCCCTAGGGAAAAATTTCAGCATCAACAGTCCAAAAAAAACATGCTACTTTTTGAGTGGGTTTACCGGAGGTTCGAATTTCATGCCGCGTTTGGCCACTTTTGTGCGGCCGGGAGGTAAAACCCCTTTCCCGGACTTTTAATTGCCTAATAATGTTCGGAACAATTGTAGACGGTCCGGCGCTATATACAGTATATGGAGAGGGACGTGGAGAAGCAAGTGCTAAGATGAGGCATTATTACTAACCTAACCGGGATCCGTGTTTCCCCCACGGGGGAGTTCGAACGACGGACGAGCGGTGTTGGTTACCCGTACTTGAATGTCTGGTCCTAGCCCTGAAAACCAGATTCCACTTATGACCCATCGTTCGTGACCCTACGTGCGATAGCGTGTCAGCTAGCAGGAATCGCTTTGCTTGCCTGCCTGCCCGTTGATTTTAACCTGAAAACCCGATACCACTCTATGAGCCATCGTACGTGACCGTAAGTACGAGAGCGCGTCAGCTAGTGGTAATCAGCCTGCCTGACCGACCCATTGAATCCTAACCGTTTTCAAGTGCCAGTTGGCGGGGAAGCTTAGTAAGCCCCTAGCCCGAGGCCGGGGTGACTTAACACCAATCTAAACCTGGCCGGTCATCATGCTGGTAGTGGGGCGATGATGGTCGGGTTACGATTGGTTTCGAGGAGTTGACTTACCCTAACTGATACAAACGAAATAGAAAGGTCGTAATACTTACTCGTTCAGGGCAAAAGGCCCGACGCTCTTTGCAATTTAACCATACAAGAATACTGGATGGCAAAAACGGTGAGCGGACCAAGTGTTGCACTTGTCTAGCATCACAAAACCGAAAAGCAGGGATTACTCGGTGACGTTCTGGAACGGTTTTACCAGGAAGGAGTCAGACAGAAGCCGCCCAGGAAACAGACGGAGACCCTTATGTTCAATTCGGAAGGGCGACCGCTGAAACGGACCAATCGGCAGCTGACACTGCTA
The DNA here is from genome assembly GCA_023313115.1 of Rhysida immarginata. NCBI lineage: Eukaryota > Metazoa > Arthropoda > Chilopoda > Scolopendromorpha > Scolopendridae > Rhysida > Rhysida immarginata. The sequence goes on along the minus strand of JAHWFO010069627.1, from coordinate 10,025 downwards.
CAGGCGAAGCACGAGCTACCAGTGGTCGGAGCCCGTGATGCCCGAAGAATTCTGAATTCGCTAAGCGTCATGTCTGGTTCGCCGGGTTCGTTCATTCACCAGTACTTGAATCATTTTCAGTCGACTGCCGCCCAGCATTACCAAGCAGGGAACGCAAGTTTTTATCTAAGTGTGTACTGCAAGGTGAACAGTTTTTTGAACATATCCCCGGCTGAAGGCGTGGTTCCTTCGGACGAAGCTTTCACCATAAGCGAAGGGGAGGACGAATAAACGTTATAAGATGAGGAAACGGACTCTAGTGACAGCACTTTTTAACCTATTAATTAATTAATAAATAAATTAATTAAATTAATAAATAGAATCTATATATATACATATCTTTGTAAACTAACTTTAAACACTTGCTAAAATACAGGTGAACAAAGCTAGAATGGGCATCCCGTGGCATGGGGACGCTGCTAGCCCCCCTTGATGGCGCTTGATGGCCCGGCAAGGAGTGAGGGAACGGGCGTGCGTGACTTAGCACACTTGTGTGCCCGGTAGCACGACCGTTGGGCCGAGTGGCGCCCCGGGGCTGTCTGGGGCGTAGAACCGCCCGTCGGTGGACGTGTATTCCTGCTAGAATGGACATCCCGTGGCACGGGGCCGATAGTAGCCCCCCTTCCCGCGAATGTGCGCTTGATGGCCCAGCAAGGAGTGAGGGAATGGGCGTGAGTCCCGGGGCTGTATGGGGCCGGACGACGCACGTGGTCTAAAACAGTCGCGTTGGGGCGTGTGCATGGAACCGCCCGTCGGTGGATGTTTATTGCTGCCGAGTCGCGTGCGAACGAAAGTTTGGAAGCGAACAGAGCTCGTTTCGTGGTGGAGGAGGCAAAATTTCTACTAAGTCCCACCTACTTCCAAAACTAACGAACGTACAGGCGCCAAAATTAGAACGATGAACGGGCTGCCTGCTCACAAGAAACCTTCCAACAGGCGCGCAGATAGCTGGCATAGGAGCTGTTTTGCGGACAAAAGTTATTTCTTTGGCTAGTGAACAGAGCTCATGAAAGAAATTTCATTCAAGCGCGGATAAACGGTGGCGTTGGAAGTACTGGACAGTTCAGCTATGCCAGTGAACAGAGCTCGATCGTGATGGAGCTGAAATCAATTCATTCAAGCGCGAGTAAGCGGCGGTAGTAAATATGACGCTCTTAAGTTGTGTAGCGAACAGGGCTCGTTTCACGGTGGAGGCAAAATTTCGATTAACTCCCACTTCGAGCACCCGCCTCCGAAAGTAAGGTACGTAGACGCGCCAAAATTGGAACGTTGGACGGACTACCTGCTCCCAGGAGAGCGTCCAACTCGCGTGCGAATAAGTGGCGTAGGAGCCCAGTTGCGAAGGAAAGATTGCTAGCGAACAGAGCTCTTTTCGTGGTGGAGGAGGCAAAATTTGGACTAAGTCCCACGTCGAGCACCCACCTCCGAAACTAAGGTACGGAGACGCGCGAAAATTGGAGCGTTAGACGGCTGCCTGCTCCCAAGAAGGCGTCCAACTCGCGTGGGGATAAGTGGCATAGGAGCCGAGTTGCCAACGAAAGTTTGCTAGCGAACAGAGCTCGTTTTGTGGCGGAGGAGGCAAAATTTCGAGTAAGTCTCACTTCAAGCACCCAACTCCGAAACTAACGGATGTACAGGCGCCAAACTTCGAACGATGGACGGGCTGCCTGCTCCCAGGAGACTCGGCGGCAATAAACGTCCACGATGGGCGGTTCCAGGCACACGCCACAATGCGGCTGTTTGAGACCGCGTGCATCGTCCGGCTCGGACTCTAGACAGCCCCGGGGCATCGTACGGCCCCACGGTGCTGCCGGGCGCACAAGCGGGCTAAGGGAAGGACATCGCGGGAGGGCCCCATGCCCCAGGATGCCCGTTCTAGCTTTGTTCGCCTGTATATTAGCAAGTGTGTTTAAGTTAGTTTACAGTAAATATATATATATTTATTCATTTCATTTAACCAACTTAATAGGTTAAAAAGCGCTACCATCAGAGTCCGTTTGCTCCTCCTCTTGAGTTTCTTCTTCTCCTTCGCTTATGCTGGCGCTTTGTTCAGAAAATTATTCACTTTGCAGTACGCGCTTTGATGAAAGCTTGAGTTCCCTGGTTGATAATGCTGGGCAGCAGTAGACGGAAAGTGATTCAGATACCGGTGAATGAACGAGCCCGGCGAACCGGACATCACGCTTAGCGAATTCATAATTCTTCGGGCATCGCGGGCTCCGACGACGGGTAGCCCGTGCTTCGCCTGTAGCATGGTAAGCTGCCTTTCGATCCGTTTCAGTGGCCTTCCTTCCGAATTGAACACAAGGGTCTCCGTTGGTTCCTTGGGCGGCTTCTGCCTGTCTCCTTCACGGCAGAACCATTGCAGGACGTCGCTGAGTAATCCCTCGATGACGATTGCGCTGGCTCCTTGCTTTTCGGTTTTGTGATGCCGGACAAGCGCGACTCTTGATCCGCTCACCGTTTTTGCCATTCGGTATTCGTGT
>JAHWFO010069627.1:0-2500 GCA_023313115.1 Rhysida immarginata | reverse complement strand
CCAACCGGTCGCGGCGTCCTACTGAGGGGGAAATGCACCCGCCCGCTGCCGGCTAGTAATCGGACGTATGGTTCCCCTTAGGTCTCCATACATCGCGACGGCCGTCGACGAGCAGACTGGTTGATTCCCCCCGTTCGACCTTCAAGGTCCCACCCGTTTGCCTCCGAGCGGTTTCACGTACTCTTGAACTCTCTCTTCAAAGTTCTTTACAGCTTTCCCTCTCTTGTTTGCTATCGGTCTCGTAGAAGTATTAAGCCTTCGGTGGAGTTTACCACCCACTTAGGGCTGCACTCCCAAGCAACCCGACTCCAAGGAGAGAGCCGTCTGGCAGACACAACGGGAAGCCAAACGGGCCTTGCACCCGCCACGGGCAGTGGCCCCGGTCAGGGGGACTTAGGCTTCCGCGATCTGCCGGGAGAAGCTCCTCCCAAATGCCACATTGCCCGTCGTCCGCTACAGATGAGGGCTTCGGCTAGGAGAATCCTCGTTAGTTTCTTTTCCACCGCTTACTTATATGCTTAAATTCAGCGGGTCATCTCGTCTGATCTGAGGTCGAGTTGGTTTCTAGTGACGGCATGGACGCAAGAGGCTGCCTCCTTTTCCCTCAAACCCCCAAAACCCCACGCCCTTCAGAACGCACAACTAAGTGCGCGGACGGGGGTTCAGGAGGCAAAGAGATGACAAGAGGACCACTGACGGACTTAGATTCAGGCCGAAGCGCTCTCTCTCTGGAGCCCCTCCATCCTCTACTTTTCCGCGGCATCCAAACACTCTCTGTCCACGTGCCAGCCACCAATATATTTTTTTTATTCTAGGCGGAAGGACGTTCTCCAGCGAGACGCAGGCTCTTTCTGGCAAGCCTGTCAGGCCCTCGAATGCAATTTGGCTTTAAGCCGTTTTTTATACATTTCTAACTAGAGGCGTTTTCCCTCCTCCTTGAGGACTGGGAGCGTCCTCCAGCGAGCGTGCAGCGGCTTTCTGGTAAAGCATGTCAGACCCGCGAGTAAGATTTTCTCGACCCTCAGACAGGTGTGGCCCCGGGACAAGCCCGGGGCCGCAATGTGCATTCGAAAGTCGATGTTCAATGTGTCCTACAATTCACATTACTTCACGCAGTTGGCTGCGTTCTTCATCGACCCACGAGCCGAGTGATCCACCGCTCGGAGTTGTATTAAACAGAAATTTTTTTTAGTCTCGTTCATTCACGAGCAGTCCATTGCTGTAGACGCATCTCTACAAGCTGACATGGACCCTCAAACGACCTAGAATTCTGGTCTAAGTTAGCTGGATTCCAACCGGCCACGGAATTCCTCTCAGTTGGCAGACTTAAAGATTTTTAACCGAGGTTTGAGAAAGGGTGCCGGGCGGCTCTGTCGCAGTAGAAACCACCAAAGTGCCCCAAGGAAGGTAACGACTGCATCCCACTGACCTCCAATAGACGCTTTTCCGCAGCGTTCGTAAACACTGGGGGCTTGTCAAAAGTGGCTGGGACGTGAGCAGGCGCCCTACCATTTGTGGCGGTGGCTTCCGCAGAACTGCAACCGAAGGTCTTTAAAAATCCCTCCCTACTGGCTGGCACACCAAGGCAGTAACCCTTCAAGGCGATACGCTTCGCCGTGCCAATTTCGAGCGACCAGTAAGGCATAGCCCCGTGACTGTCCCACAAAACGAGAAAATCTCGCGGGGAAGGCAGAAGTAGCTTTCAGAATCCACGTGCGAAAGACCTTTGCCCCACCTTCTCCCACAGACATGTAACGAGACGGTACCTCTGCGTCGGTGGCTAGCAGGGTACACTCACGCTATGGGAAAAACTAGCAGTCGTCCGCGCACGCTTTCGCAGGACATTGCGAAGTTGCGCGTGCATGGCCAGAACGACGCGGTCATTGGGATAGGTACCCGTGCTTAAAGATAAGAAAGAAATCTAGGGAGGAGAGCAGCCGGTTCGAGAGCCGTCACACAAACCCATGCCAACCCAGAAACAACGGCCAACGCAGCCAAGCCTTACCAGGACCCTCAGTGTCGTGGTGGCATTGCCGTTCCTTCCATACCATCTCTCTTTGACTAGAGAGCATGTGGCAGGGCCCAGCCATCGCCCCAAGAACAGACACTCTGCCTTCTGGTACATCCGATCATTCTCCCACACAGCCGTGCAAGCTGTTCGGTACAGACGAAAGCATCGAAACAAATCATCAGAGCCTCTGGAGGAACTGGCTGTTTCCTCGACCTGTCGCAGCCTACAGACATGGTCTCCGTCTCATGACTGCCGCCAGGCTCCCAACAGAACGCCGGGATTCGTTGCCTGGTCTTCGGGGGAAAAAACTGCTACGGAGTAAGCACTTGACTGTTAGCCCGCTTTTACCGCGACTGTCAGAAGCGGTCGGTCTACGGGTTCGAGTGCGGGACGTGCGACTCATTGCGAGTTTTAAAAAAGTGATCTTATAAATATGATCCTTCGCAGGTTGGAAGCCATTGAAGTGCTCCTCGAAATTTTTTGATTTTT
>JAHWFO010069625.1:0-20178 GCA_023313115.1 Rhysida immarginata | reverse complement strand
ATGGATGGGTTATACAAACAATTAAGTTTTATTCAAAGCCTGAATTTTCATTGGTCATAAAATACACTAATGTGGCATCACATGCTTGATAACAGTTGAATTTGGTTTTAACCTTAGGCTTAAGCTTCTAACTTGCACTTTGCATGTAAACATTACAAGATTCATTTTGGGTTTTCGTCTTTTGGTAGATTCTAACAACAACAAAACTTGAACCTAGTAACAGAATAACTGTGTAAGTTTATTATAGATATATGTGGATGTTTTCAGTTAGTTTGTGCAAGTTGAATAATGCAGTGAGTGATTGTTCCACAATTGTGACCAAAATTAATCTTCTCAGAGAAGATTATGCACTTTTGCCTCCCCCTATCCATCTTTTCTATGAAGAATGAATAATACATAGCTTAAAACATGAGAACATGTTTGAACACTAGATATAAAATAAACAGTGGTCCAACGTTGACTAGTTATATACGGTAATCCCTCGTTATCCGCAAGGGTTTGGTCTCGAAAACCCCCTGCGTATACTGGTAACGGAACCAGAACATTACGAGAAAACACGGGTTAAGGGATGTCAGGTTGACAGTTGCCTCAAAGTTAAAAGCGATTGTTATTTATTTTTAAAGTGAAATGATAAGTTGGGCCATGCTTGATGTTTGATCTTTATTAGCATCCAGATGAATTATACGAGGGCGAGTCAAAAATTATCTACGCTTTCATCTTAACAAACCTTCAAGGTTGTCATACAGTTTTCTGCGCATGCATGCTTAGTTGGTACAACTGCGATCACGTGCGAAATTTAATCCCAATCGGATTCAGTGGAAATATGCAGGGATGCATCTAGCAAAAGGTCAGGGCAGGGAAGTGGCCAATAAATAGGGCATATTTGTTCAGAAATTAGGGCAAGTCAGATAGATAAGCGCAAATTATAATGGTTACTTTAAATAAATCCAACGAAAAGGACCAAGCACGCTGAGAAAGGACAGGGCACCCTGGCCTTCTATTTCCATCTAGATACAACACTGAATGTGTTCACTTCTGCTAGCAGTTTTCACGACGGAGGGGCAGTGATCTGATTTTTCTGGTCGGAGTGTGTGAAAGGGGCTGGAATTTATCGTAGCCAGCAATTCGCAACAAACTTCGAGGTCTGTTGTTGAATAAAGTTTTGTTGCATGGCAATGCCTGCCCACATGTGGCTCGCCACACGGTGCACACCATCAAGTTAAATTTCAAGGTACTGGAACACCACCCTCCCTACAGCCCAGATCTTGCTCCCTCAGACTTTCATCCGTTTGGGCTGCTCAAGGATGCTTTGCTTTTCCACAGACTAAGATGTCCAAAAAGCAATGCAAAAGTGATTTTGAGACCAATTGAAAATCTTTTGAAAGGAATACACAGGCTTCTGGACTGCTGGACTAAGTGCAATGACAACAGAGATGATTGTAGAAAAATGATATACATGTTCAGGGTTCGCGCTAGGTCAAAATATCTACGAGTCAATTTGACTCCCAACCTTGAAAACTGCGAGTCAAATTTCAGAAGATGCGAGACAACATTTAGGGTGTGTCTAAAAAGTCCGACCGGTCGCGACCTGTCAAAGCCCGTCACAAAGTTCAATTTTGAGCCACCAGTGACTGACTCGAAATTTTGACTATGTTCGATCGACGCGGGAACGATGCAGGCATAACCGCATTTTAAATTTTCTCCCGATTCGGACAACCATCGATTCATAATGCGACCGGTCGCGTTATGAATCGAGTTTCATCCGAATCAGGAGAAAATTTAAAATGAATAAAGCCAGCTAGGTATGCCTGCATCATAATTTGATCGAACATAGTCAAAATTTCGAGTCAGTCACTGTTGGCTCCAAGATGAGCTTTGTGGCGGGCTCAACAGTGACTGAACTGTTGGCTCCAAAATTTCGCGACCGGTCGGACTTTTTAGACACACCCTTAGGTTGTTTCTAACTTCCTTATATTTACATGCATCCACAACCTCTATAGTTGCTGCCATATTTAATTAGAAATGTAAACAAGACCACATGTGACAAAATAAAGTGAATGATTTTTCGATTGAAAAATGGAAGGAAAAATTCTGCGACCTGGATTCGAACCAGGAACCTCGACTATCATGGCCGACGCCTCTACCAATTGGGCTATCGTAGACACCTGGACAGCCAAGCTGTCTCAAGGTGTCTTAAAGACAACCAAGTTGTCATGGTAGAAAGCCCAATGGGAGACGGGATGCGATAGCCCAATTGGTAGAGGCGTCGGCCATGATAGTCGAGGTTCCTGGTTCGAATCCAGGTTGCAGAATTTTTCCTTCCATTTTTCAATCGGAAAATCATTACCTATGCTTAGAGAGCATCTCCAGTTTATAATCATTATTATTTAAAATAAAGTGAGGTTAAAATGTGACGAGAAAGATATGGGCCGATGATATTCAAATTTAACAAGTAAATTTTGACTTGCTGATCAAAAAATCACGAGTCAGAGTTAGCAAAAATGCCCATTTGACGCGTAAATTGCGAGTAAGCGCGAACCCTGCATGTTGAACCACTACCGCTGTGTAAATGAATTGTAGAACGAAAAATGTAGATGATTTTTGACTTGCTCTCGTAACTTAAAAGATAAAGCTGTTAAAAAGTGGCTGCTTTGTCCGACGGCCTCTTCATTTTTCTTTATCGTTTGAACAGGGGAATCGTTTAGTCCAAATATTCAGCCGACGTCAGTATTGCTCTTTATTCAGGTGTCAACATTTATAGAATTTTCAATTGATTATCAAGTGACCAAACCTTTCTTGCTCGTTTTGCATGAAGTGGATTGCCACTCTTTCTTTTTTCTATTCTTGTGCACACTTTTGACGAAACTGCACTTTCTTGATGAACAACCACTAAAAAACGCGAGTTTCCACTCTTCCAGAAGGTTTGTGAAGTGCCACTGGTTTTATTGTTTACTGCATTTATAACATTTTCCCATGTGAGCAGAAGAGAATTCCAGGAAGCGAAAAGGGAACCTCGATAAAAATAGAGTAGGAGAATCCCTGGATACGTGAAACAATGGATACCGAGGGATTATTGTATATTGCTTATGAATGGATAAACCAAGTGACTATAGATAATAGGCAAAGATAAGGAAGAGAAACTAACCACTTGTCCACAAAATGATTTGCATTACAGTAGGAGCATTTCAGCTACCTTCTAGGTATCAGTCTGCAGAATACAATTAATATGAAGTACGTAATTTAAACCGAATAATTCAAGTAATTAGACAAGTAATCAACAAACCCTACATACTTAATTATATGACAACATGTAAACAGTTGGTGTTGGACTCTGCCAAGGGTGCGTACTGTCGCCCCTCTTGTTCATTATCTTTATGGACTGGATAGACAGGGGCAGCCGAGGCGATGAGCGTGTTTGTGTGGGCGACTGCCTGGTGGAAAGGTTGCTCTTTGCTGACGACCTTGTCCTCCTTGGGTCTTCTCGCACGAACCTTCAGCATGCACTAGACCGGTTTGTAGCCAAATGTGAAGAAGCTGGGATGAAGATCAGTGTGGCTAAAACCGAGGTTCTGGTTCTTTCAAGACAGCCTGCTCAGTGTGCTCTCCATGTTAGGGGAGCCTCATTGAGACAGGTGGAGAAATTCAAGTATCTCGGGATTGCATTCACAAGTGATGGACGGCAGGAGAAAGAATTGGATGCTCGGATCGGTGCAGCAAGCTGTGTCAGACGTAAACTGTGGCGATCCGTGGTAACGAAACGCGAGCTGGGTAACAAAGCCAAGCTCTCCATCTTCAAATCTATCTTTGTCCCCATTCTCACCTATGGTCATGAGGCTTGGGTAATGACCGAAAGAGTGCGATTGCGGGTACAAGCGGCCGAATTGAGATTTCTGAGAGATGTGGCAGGTGTTACCTTACTAGATAGTGTGTACAGTAGCACAATAAGGGAATCTTTAGGTGTTGAGCCGCTACTTCTCTGCATTGAGAGATCTCAGTTGCACTGGTATGGCCACGTGATATGGATGCCGCAAACTAATCTTCCTAGGCAGTTGTTATTTTCCAAGCCGGTGGGTAAGAGACCAAGGGGTCGGCCTAGAATCAGGTGGCTAGACTACATGGAGAATCTGGGTTCGAGTCGCTTGGATATTACCAGGGAGGACATGCACCTGATGGCAGAAGATAGCGATCGCTGGAGATCCTCCATAGGGCTGCTGCCCCCACGACCCTAACGGATAAGCGGGTTTGAAAAGTAAGTAAGTAAACAGTCGGTGACAACATTGGGATTGTTGACATTTACAGATCGGTATTAGCTTGGAGTTAAATAAGTGAACAAACAGAACAGAATTAAATAAACAAACAGAACAATCGGGAATTAATGATGAAACTAAATTGGCAAGTAATTTGGAGTCTTCAAGAGGAGTGTCGTCTTTCTTTTTGATATCAAGCATCTTGCGATAAATTTTGGTTGTTAACTTGGTGTAAAAATTTCAGTTCTTCTTTTATTTTGTTGTGTCCGGTTTCCTGGAGATGTTTAGCCACAGCCATTCTGTTTGATTGGCCAAATCTGGCATGGTTCAGATCGGTTATGCACTTTGTCACTCCGGTGTAAGCCAAGTTACACTTATTGCAGGGGATCTCATAAATACTCGATTGCAGCATAGGAGGGAAATATTCTTTGGGTTTCTCAAAATCCAATAGTTGCATTTCGGTCTATTTTGCTGGTGAATAGCAAAATGGTAGAAGCTTTTACTAGCCTACGTGTTTCGAATTACATTTCATCTTCAGGGTAGGAAGCGACTACAACCAAGTTGGTCCCCACCACTGAATATATGGTATTTCCCCACCAATTAGAAGACGGTACTGCTAATTGGTGGGTTAACAAAGAAAATGCCTGATTTGTCAAGGTAATGACAATTTACAATATCTCACAAATAGCGTTTAAAAGCATGAACAAATGTAAGTACACTCTTAACCCGATTAAGAAAACTAATAATATGGCAGATGTCTTTTCTTCATGTGGGGTATGCAAACTTACGTGTCCTATATGTCAATCCTTTTATATCGGGTCTACAAAAACGTCATTCAAAGAAAGATTTGCGGAACATCGCAAGGATTGGATAAATGGAGATGGAAAATCTGCGTTCGTGGAGCACCTGATCAAGAAGAAACACTCATTTGGGTCCGTTAACGATATAACGACTGTACTAAAGAATGAACGTGACCACAGAAGAATCTTGACTTATGAGGCTTTAGAGATTAGGAAATACATGTACATGAAGGCTAGAGATGGAAAAATCCTCAATAAGCAAACCAACTTTGAAAGAAATCCTATTTCTAGATGCAGTAAACAGGATCACCAACAGAAGAAATACTGATGGAGACCACTAACAAGGTCCGCTTATAAGAACAGTTTGATTGTAAGAGCAATTCCAAATAATTGTAACATTGTGTATTTTATTGTCATTAATTACCTTGACAAATCGGGCATTTTCTTTGTTAACCCACCAATTAGCAGTACTGTCTTTTAATTGGTGGGGAAATACCATATATTTGGTGGTGGGGACCGACTTGGTTGTAATCGCTTCCTACCCTGTAAAGGCCGGTTCCCACTAGCGCGGAACCGCGACGGAAATACCGCGCGTGACGTAAACAGCGCGGATTTGACGTCGTACCGCGGCGTAAAATCCGCTACCGTCTAGAGTTGAGATGGATTTAACTTAACCGCGACGGTAAAATCTGTCGAGGCAGCGTCTGCCAATGAAATCAGTGCATTTGTGTGACGTTGACAATCTCTCCAAGATGGCGATGCTAATGGATAGTATCTTTTAGGAGTGCAGCAATCTTAGCGAACATCATCAAATAAACAGCAACACCCTTTGCTTGTATCTCCGTCCATTTTTGTTTATTTGCAAAGACTTAAAACGCTACGTCCATTTTTTTATGCGTCCATTATGGGAAAAGGCTCGAAGAGACTCTTGAAGTATAGCGTAACGTGCCGCGATATTGGGAACTGATCGGCGGAATTATCGCTGCGCTTAACCGCGGTGGTTTTAACCGTTCCGCTTTTCACGGCGGATAGTGGGAACCGGCCTTAATTCGAAACGCGTAAGTTATTAAAAACTTTTACCATTTTGCTATTCAAAGACCTTTTATTTATTTTCTCATTCCCCAAAATGTTTCTGAGGAAATTGGGGTTCTTATAGGTCAAGGCCACAGAAATGGAAATGATATTACTCATGTCACTCTCGAGGTTGTTACTGGTTGCTTATATGTTGTCATACTTTTACGTATTTACCTTGGTTGATTGGTTATCTCGTTAACTTAGGTGGTTCATGTTATCTGATTGATGGCTGCAGTTGCTGACGGTGAAATAAAGCACTTATGTGGACAAAAGATTAGTTTCTCTTCCGTATTGTTTAGGACTATATTGTCTAAATGAGGGGTGCAATTCCCTTGATGCAGGACATCAGTTGAAATTCAAGTATTGAGGTGCTATAATATCAGCTTGAACGTCTCTTACATTATTGGATTTGTATCTTTTAAAAAAGGTTGTGCATAGTCTTTCTTTAGAAATAGTGATTCTGAAGTTAAAAATTACAAAATAATGGTTGCCTTATGATACTACAACACACTGGAAGCATAAATGGCTAGTTTCAGCTTTTATTCTTGCCTTGTCAAAGAAGTGCAACAATTTATAAGGATCACTCAAAAAGAAATGCACCACAGTTTATTTTTCTGAAAGTAAGGAACATACAACTGTGCAAAGAAGCATCCTTCTGTTTCTTTTCCTTGATGCCAGCATTCTGGAAGAGTGTCTGTTCTCCCTTGGAACCTTTTTTGAACCTGCTCACAACCACTTTTTTACATTGTGCATGCCATCGTCATCAGACTTGAATTGGATCCCACAAAGTTGATTCCTTAAAAGGCCAAGCATGTGGAGGTTCGATTGTGCCAGATCAGGATTATAGGGTGGGTGAGGCAACACGATGAGGCTTGTAACAATGATGACAGAGGTGGAAGGTTCAAACTAGGACTCCTCAAAATAAGTTGTAACATTGTTCGTATCTCGGAAATTAATTGTGGCGCATTACTTTTTGAAATCTCTTTGTACAAGCCCTGTGAGAAATGTATCCAACATTTTTTTTTTTTTTTTTTTTGCGAAAGCCTGATGGATTTGGATCACGTGCGCTTGCATGAGCCGACCTTGAACCTTTGTGCGTATGCGTGAATTTTTTCCCACCTCTCAATAGCGTCAGTTGCTGGGAATCGGCATTAGAGGGAGGTAGTGTGTTTGCTCTCGTCTGTTTTTGATTTGAAGGAAAATGACGGAACGACTGCAGCAGCGTTACTGCATCAAATTTTGCCAGAAACTGGGCAACAGCCAGGTGGAAACCATCCGGAAGATTCAGACGGCTTTCGGTGACGATGCAATGGGCATCACACAGATTAAGGACTGGTACAACCGGTCGGCCATCAGCATGCCGAAATGACCAGGTCATTGCCAAAGTGAACGCTGTGGTGATGCGGGACTGTCGTGTGACTATCCGAGAAGTTGCGGAAGAGGTGGGCATCAGTACGTTTTTGGCATATTCCATTCTGATCGAAGATTTGGCCATGAAGAGAGTGGCGGCGAAATTCGTGCCGAAGCTGCTGACGGCGGAGCAAAAGCAAGTTCGTGTCGACGTCTCACAGGACATGCTGGCCTCCGCAAACAGTGACCCCGACTTCATGAACACCATAATCACTGGTGACGAGTCCTGGGTGTATGGGTACGACCATAGCATCGTCACCGAAAGCCTCCAAATCAAAAACCGACGCGAGCACAACACACTACCTCCCTGTAATGCTGATTGCCAGCAACTGACGCTATTGAGAGGTGGGAAAAAATTCATGCATATACACAAAGGTTCAAGGTCAGCTCATGCAAGCGTGTGCGATCCAAATTCATCAGGTTTTCGCCAAAATAAATAAGGCCGGATACTTTTCTCACAGGCCTCGTATATATGCATGGCCTGAACAGAATTGACAATGATCGATTTTGGTAAAGAGATGGATTAGGAAATAAAAGGCTACTTTAGAGACGATCACATAACTGATCCAGGGTTTTGTATATAGGGTTATTACAAATGATTGATCTGATTTCATAAGTTGACTGTAGCTTTATTTTTGACATATTGTCATAAACCTTTGCAGATGTATGGGAAAACTCAAAGTTTTTTTTTGTAGCAGTTTTTTTTTCTGATTTATGCCACGAAAGCACAGCAGTGAGCTGTTTTGTTTTGTTTGATTCATATCAGTCTCTAACCCCTTGCGATTTTTTTTTTTTTTTTTTTTTTTTTTTTTGTATGGGGTTAATGTGAAAGATGAATGAGTGTTTATGCCTCTTCTACCAACGGATCTACCAGAACTGAGAGCTCGCATCAATAGTGGTTTTCAAAAGATTGAGAGGGACATGCTTCACAAAGAGTGGGAGGAACTTAATTATGGACTTGATGTCTGGAGAATGACTAGAGGGGCACATATAGAGCACTTGTATTATGCCAAAAAAACTGAGTTTTTTCATACTTCTGCAAGGTTTGGTGACAATATGTCAAAAAATAAAGCTACAGTGAATTTATGAAATCCCGTCAATCATTTGTAATAACCTGTACTTCGAAATACTCTTGAATAAGCTTTATTTTTTTATGAATTTTTGCTGCTTTTGAAATAATAGTCGAATTAGGATCATGAAAATATCTCAGAATAGATACGGAGCTGTCTATTTTGGTTTTTTTCTTTTCTTTTGTTATGGTAAGAAGAGTAATTTCATTGAATTTTACAGCAAAGAAGCAGGTCTGATATAAAATTTATCATAAAAATTGTGCTTTAAACAGTATACACTACCACTTACACACTAAGTGAGCATATTATTATGACCCCCCTGTCAGTATCTCATTGGGCCACCTTTTGCCTTTAATACTGTGGTGATTCTTCGTGGCATTGATTCCACGAGATGTTGGAAGGTGGTGAGAGGAATTTGACACCATGCCTGATAGATAGCGCTGTCTAGTTGTTCTAAATTGGACGGTGGTGAATCCAGCCGTCTGATGGTTCGTTCGACTTCGTCTCACAAATGCTCAATTGGAATGAGATCTGGGGATTGTGGGGGCCACCGAAGTAAGGTAAAGTCCCCCTCAGGTTCCTGGAACCACTCCTGCACGATACGAGCTCTGTGGCATGGTGCATTGTCTTGCTGGAAGTAGCCATCTCCATTGGGGTACGCCATCAACATTTGGTGGACTTGATTGGCGACGATACGGAGATATGCTGTGCCATCTAGACGTTGTTCGACACGTATTAACGGACTCAACGCCTGCCAGGAAAACATTCCCCAGACCATAACTCTGCTCGCACCAGCCTGAAGGGTTGTACTCGTGCATGCGGGGTCGATGCTTTCGTGCTGTTTCTGCCAGATTCTCATGCGGCCGTCTGCATGATGTAACTGGAATCATGACTCGTCAGACCACATGATTTGTTTCCACTGCTCGATAGTCCAGTCCTTGTGCTCCTGAGCATATTGGTGTGCAGACAGGTCTTCGGCTTCCGTATCCCATGCAATGCAGTGTGCGGCAGACAGTGCATTCAGAGACTGTTTTGGAGGACCCCTGATTAAGGTCAGTAGTGATTTGATGCACAGTTGCCCTTCTGTTCTCCGTTCTGTCCGATCATCAACCATGCGGGGGCGGCCACAACGCGAACGTTCAGACCCCGTCTTCTGGCTAATCGTCCAGTCTTTAAATACTTTAACGACGGCTCTCTCGAGCACCCCATGAATGCTGCTGTTTCGCTGATACTCGCTCCATAGCTCCGAGCACCTACAATCATCGGCGTTCGAAGGCTGTTAAATCGCGTCGTTTACCCATAGTTGAAGAATGGAACACGTCGACTGTTGTTGACGACACTTGGCTTCTCTTTTTATACTGGTCTGGCCCGCTAGCAATATTGTGGCGACATCCGTGCGCGCTTTTGCATAAACATGTCAGGTGGTCATAATAATATACTCACTCAGTGTACAGCCACGATGTTGAAGCCATTGGAGCAACTTATTTTAAATTCATTGTCTGGTGCAGAGGGTAGATTATCGCTATGTTAGCCACCAAAGATATCTGGGCGCATATTCCTACAACGGAATTTATTTGCTATCCCAGTAATGCAATGACTACTACGAGATGACAGTTGCAGTCGAGACCGACGGCTTAACGTGCCCTCCAAAGCATGGGGGGTTCAAGATGGAAAAACTGCTGGTGGACACACCTCCCAGCTGCTGGGCATCCAGCATTGGCCCCTCAGCAAATGGGTCCGACCAAATAGTCCCCCCAGCAGCGGATCCATAAGTCGATGGCTTTCACCCAGCCATCGGCGAACCGATCGACGAGACAACCAGGCCACATCTACCCCCTATTTGAACTTAGATACTGGAAATGCGTATGTGGTATTTCTAGTTTGTCCATGTGAACCCCTTACGTGACTTCTAAATTAGCCTTCTGCTCCATAAATTGCTATATTTCATCTCTTATGTCCTTTATCAAAGTGACAAACAAAGTAATGAGCGGGTCATCTTTATCTCTTAATTTACTTTTTCATCAAAATGATTGTGGAATTAGGAATTAATTGAGCAGGTGTTCCATATGGTTCATCTGTAAGATGAAAAAAATATAGGTACTGCATATTTTTTCTTTGCTGAAGGCTCAGAGTGGGTGCACCATTGGGAAGTCATAGGTTCAGTGAGGTACTTGTAATGGATTTTGATTTTCCGCAGCTGTAGGATTTGGTGTTGACCTTAATTGTCGGTGTATGCCTTACTACTGACCTGATGTGTGTTTTCATCACTGAATATTGTAGCGTTCAGAACTCCCTCATAGTTCGAAGTAAATGACTCGTATTCCAAGGCAAACGCTGCATGGGCTTCAATTTAAGGCCTCCTTTGGTTTTGTAGCACATCGGAAACGTTAATGACATGAGTGACTGGCAGGCTTACTGTCATTGGATAACTGGATTCTTGAAAATTAGCACATTGAGCATTTGTAAAAATAGCTATATTGTGATTTCAAGAAGACCTCGTATCAAAATTGGCACTGGATACGATCAGGGCTTTGAATAAGTTCAGCTGTTTTTTACGTGAAGATGAATGCTTTATTCACAACAATGAGTAAGGAACATGCCATTGAAAATATTGTCCATCGCTGGCCACTACTTTCTCCCATCTTTCTGGCAGCATGCGAATACCGTGTCGAGAGAACGACTCGTCTTTTGAGGTTATCCACGAATCGACCCATTTTTTGGCATCTTCATAGGAATGGAATTGCTGCTCAGCCAAGTCATGCATCATCGATCGGAACAGATGATAGTCGGGTGGGGTAGGACTAATCATGTGAGCGTTTTCAGGTAGGTATTGACCTGTTTTACATGTGGCCGAGCATTTTCATGCTGCAAAAATTACTTTGTCGTGTCGCTCCTCGTATTGCGGATTCCTTCGATCCTCGGCTCAAATGCGTCAATTGTAGTCGATAGCAATCTCCCATGATGGTTTCGTTGGGTTTGAGGAGCTCATATTATAATGACAGGCTATACCCAGCTGATTCCACCAAATACAGAGCATAAGCTTGGAATAATGGATATTCGGCTTTGCCATCAATGTTGATGCATGGCCAGGCTTGCCCCACGATTTTCTACGCTTCGGGTTATCGTAGCGTATCCAGTTTTCATTGCCAGTCACAGAAAAGAGTAATGCAGTAGGATTCCCCGCAAATACACCTTTGTTGGCGTGAACGTCGATATGTTTCCTGCTATGAAAACGTATGTTGTTTACGCTTCGGCGGAAGAACACATGCTGCATTTCAAGCCTAATGGTGGCGATGACATTGGATGTAGTATTCCCGGTGCAAAAAGGCTAAGATAACCCCATCTGTCGGGAAACAGAAGAACTTACTCCAGCCCCTGATTTATACAGTAAGAATTTTACAATATTGTAGCCATTTCAAAATACAGTGGCCTAAATGTATACACAGTAATTTTTTTCAAAGCTCTTTTGAAATGCTTTATTAGTGAAACCCCAATCTTCCACATAAGTCTTTCCATATCGATTGTTGGTTTGTTTAGCTACAGGAAATGGACTAATTTTCTTTTTACTTGACGATGCCACCAGCAGTTGAATGTGGCTGTGTTCATTTTTCCGAAATTTCTCGCAATGTGGCACCTAATTGTTACTTCTCTCTCGACAGTTATTAACTTCCTTTCGTTTGGCCATTCTCCACCTACGATAACTTGACCACACCCATACTACAAAATCACGTCAGCGGTTAATGTGTAAGTCCTGATGCCACATTCTTCTTCTTTCCTTATAGAAAGTGCGAGCACAGTTTTCTTGTTGTTCCACTGAAATTGTGGGAGGGGAGGGGGTTTGATGGCCTTTCCACTCCTATTTTAATCTACCTCCATGTTAAAATCTTTCTGTTTTAGGTTGTTCTAGAAATGCTGGTTGATTAGCAATTTCACATTTGATTTTAACTTAAGTTTTAGGTGGTTCTATTGTCTATGAGAAACAAATTTATTTAAGCCATCGCAATCAAACTTAGATATTCTAGAATTAGAGGTTGAGTTTTTATAACAAAATTTTCCTGATAGTTAAAAATGTGGTGATCAATAGTTCATCTAGGAAGCACATGATAAGAATTTTTGTGGCATAGCACTTATACCTCGTCGGCACTACAGAACTAGATCGAGTCATCTGGATGTGAATTGGTTTCATTAAGAAACGGGATTTGTTTCGTATCCACATACGGCGCTGCGAATCCAGTTAGCTAACTCTTTATTTTAACTCGACCCGGTTTTGCAATCCATTTGTTCATTATAGTCAACAGGTGCAAGGGATTGGACATGGACGGATTTCTTTTTTGTCGTCTCAATCCCATCCAAATTTTTCAAAGCCACAAGATGATTAAAAGTTTGGTTTTATCTTTGAACCCCGAGTTGAGCGATTGCTTGGACGCCATTTTGTGAGAGCTACCAAAGTTAAAGCTGATGCAAGGGATCGTGGGAAGGAACATTAACAACATCGATTTCTAGTTCTTGCAAAAGTTGGCATATTTTGCGTAATTTGCAATTTTTAAGACGACCTCTCTTTTATTGACCCTTTAATGTGGAAGAAAAACAAACTCGTTAGTGGGAGTTTTATTCTGTGTGTTTGTCAGTTATGATTCTAATTTAGAGGAACTTGATCTCTTCTGGAGTGCTGTCGTGTGCATTTGGTCTTCCTATTTCCAGTCTACATCTATCAATATAATAATGCATGCATAAATTATCAAATTTCTAAGTCATCCTTTACCAATTAACCTCAATTTCTAATTTGATGCTTCTAGCTGTATTTTAACAAGTGGACACGTATGTGTATGTTGTTATGGGCGAGATCAGTACCCTAGGGTAAGATACGAACTGTGGATTGCTTATAAGTTTAGGTTCGACCTTGAAGTAGCGCGATTATCCATTACGAATATTGGTAGTCTGGGTCCTGTTGCGAAGCCAAATTGAAGTTGCAGATTCCAATGTCACAAAGCATTTTCTCTTTGAATTTTCTCCACTACTAGTTACACACTGTCAGAACAGCTCGTTATTATAACTATGTGGTTGAAGATCGATTTACTGCAAGATACAATGGGGGGGGGGTGCCCGTGGCCTGGTTGTCTCGTTGGTAGGCTCGCTGATCGATGGAGTTAAGCAGCTTCAGGCGCGGCCAGTGGCTTGAGGACCACTGCAGAGTGGGACGGCTGTTGGGGGACTTTACGCCTCTTTCACATGACGCCACCACTCTTTTTGGTGGCACATTTCTTGGTGGCGTGGTCAGATTTTCCTGCCTCCAACATGGCCACTGGAAATGAGTCGCCCTCTGTTCATGTTGCTGCAAACGAATCGTTGCTATGGAAACCCCCTTTCCTCAACTCCCCAACAATGGTGGTGGCACAAGTTCGTGTGAAAGGCTCTACTGTGAGCAGTGTAACGACGTGGCCGCGCCACCAAGTTGGTGGCTCGAAGAATCGCATCTTGAGCACATCCCCTCTTCTGGTCGCGCGTCCACTGGCGCCCTCACCGCCACGTGTGAAAGGTTCAACTATCAGCAATCTAACGACCTGGCCGCGCCACCATGGTGGCCTCGTGTGAAAGGGACCTAAGTCTGACCCATTTGCTGAGTGACCAGTGCTGGTGATAGCCACTGGTTTGTTCGTCCACCAGCAGGTCTTCCATCATGAACCTCCCCGTGTTTCGGAGGGCATGTTAAGCTGTTGGTCCAGGCTGCTACTGTCGTCTCGTAGCAGTCATTAGTTACCGGGATGGCACAAAACTCCCTCGAAGGAGTAAGTGCTGCAGATTATCATTTTGCGATAATCTACCCTCTTTATAAGATAAGATACAATAGGACGGGAGTATATAGTGGGCCTGTTCTAGCAATACCGTATTTTTGCGTCAATAACCCGTGAATTAGACTCACAAGAATATACTTCAATGTCGGCATATTCTTTTTGTATATTACCTATTAAAAGGATCTTTTAAAAAAATCATAAATGCAAAATGGGGGAATCCCGAACTTTGCAGACGGATGTGGTTGTAACAAAAGAAAAAAAAAATTTCAATTTACAAAAATTGTAGATACAATGTAGAGTACAAAACAATTTTTATTTGCCTTTCCCGTCGCCAAATTAATACAAAAGTAACTTCTCAACTGCTTCGATCTGACGAAGTTGCATTCTGTCCTAATGGAGCTCCAACAAAATTAGCATATAATATCAGGGATTGCGCTAGGAGAAAAAATCTATGAGTCTACCTAGGGTTGCCCCAGTTAAGCTCGGTCGACTTTGGGTGAGAAGACAGTTAAACTCATCTGCATGTTTTGTGTAAATTTGCGGTTTGAGTCTATGAATACATAAGCAGAATTTCTCAATATATTCAAGGATGGCGTCTAAAATTGCGGGTTTATGACACTGGTACATCAATGATAGTGGAAGCATGTAAAAAAAAAAAAGGTTCTGTCCATCAGCACGTCGTGTGTGGGTCATATTATCCAACTACACAAAAATGGATTCCCAAGCTTCAAAAAGACTGACCCGGAAGCGAGCGCAGCCCAGTTGCACCTCGGTTACCATAAAACATGTCAAGACAGCAGTCACCAAAGAAAACCCCCCAAACCCAAAGGAGCATTGCCAGCCATGTAGGGACATCCAAAGGCACATCATCCACAACAACCTAGCATTAGAACGGCGTCATAAAGCAAGAGGACACGCATTGAGAGAAGAGGTCTCCAATGCCTTTTAGTTCCGTTTGTTTTAGCCACCAAATGTGTCATACCTTCTAGTGCTGTCCCTGTGAAGTCGCCGGATGCCTCACCAATGGATTTCTGTGGCTTTGGTCTCTTAAAACGAGGTCTTGCTTCCAGGTGCCCCACCACCACTGTTGAAGGCCTTTGGAAAGTGAGTCAGGAGGTGTGGGCTAAAATTCGACGTCCGGTGCTGCGCTGTAGCCTTCAGCAATGGAAACTGCGATGCAGGGTGATAGTCTATAAGCGGGGCCATCACATAGAGCACAATAGATGGTGGAGGAAGGGATTTTCATTTGACCGAGCTTAACTGGGGCAACCCTCTGTATTTGACTTCCAAGCCTGAAAACTGAATTTTTTTACATGCTCTAGTTAATTAAAAATTTAAACAAGACAGACCACATGTGACAAAATAAAGTGACGTTAATGTGGTGAGAAGGGTATGGGCGCTTAGAGCGGTCAGGAAAGTTCAGAATCCGCTGTTATTGTTAGAAAAAAAAAATATTAAAACTCGTGCCCACCGTCTTCGGGGTGTAAAAAAAAAATGCATACCCTGCAGGTTATTGACACGAAAATACGGTAGATTAGCCATGGTCCTTCAAGGTCGAACCTACACTTACAAGCAATGGATAGTAAGGGATGTCATAAAATGATAGAACCACTTGAACTAATTTCATTGCGGATTTAAATGTCGGAGGGATTTTTTCATTTAGAACGCGACCTGATTCATGAGAAATTGCAACTGCAATTGTTAAAAGAAAGAGGGTGGGCACTCGACTCCAATCTTTCTGAAAATCGGCAATCGTACCACCATCAGTTAATGATTCAAAAACATAAGCTCTTTATCAGGGATCTGTCTGCTATTATTCATTCCTGTAAGCTTCTTCTGTCCATGGGAGGGGCAGTTTGTCTGTGTTTTTTGGCATCCTGTATGCTTATGAATTTCTGAAGAGCTTGAAAGGAACCCTATTTCCATTGCAGAACATCCTCATTATACAGCTTACTTTCTTCATCTCTAGATCTGCAGTGAAAAGTCGTCAATTTTGATGGTGGTTTTTTTTTTTTTGTATAATGAATGCTACTATATACGCTCTGAAATTTTCCTGTGGGGCACATCAAGTCGTCAGAGTATGCAATCCCAGTAGAATCTAGTGCATTAGTGCTTGCCAGGTCCAAGCAGTCTGCCTCATTCTACAATAGACACCAGGGATTTTGAAACTGTGGCAAAATTTCATGTACTATTGTAATGCAAATAGAGGTTGGTGGTCACCACTTTGAACGCTTGTCTGAGGTACACTGGCGGGGAAAAAAAATCCCAGCACCACGAAGGACTTGTGCTAGATGAATGAAATTTGGACAGTATATTCAGCTATGGTATTGATTCAAGTTTCAAGGTTACAACTTATAGGGGGCGCCGCCCTATACATGGTGAAAAGCACGGACTTTAGTACCTGCTGTAGTCGCCACGCTGGTCTATGCACGTGCGACAGTTGTTGTACCTGAATGGTTTGATCAGCGACAGTTGTTGCTGGTTGTGGAAGAGCCCTGACACGGCATCCGACCATGTCCCAGATCTGGTGATCGTGCTGGCCATGGTAGGATGTGGGCACGTTGGATTGCAGCGGCAGTGTGGGATCGAGTGTTATCCTGTTGGAACAGCCCCCCTGGCAAACCAGCCATGAATGGCAGCACAATGGGTTCAACAACCATCCGAATGTAAACGTTTGCCATCATGGTGACTGGGATAACCACCAGGGGGGGTCCTGCTGTCGTAGGAAATCCCTCCCCATACCATAACGCCAGGGGTGGTGCCTGTATGCCGACGACGGATACAGCTCGGTAACAGGACTTCCCCACCCCTTCATCCGTGAAGACCACAGACCTCCATTCTGCTCTCCAAGTCGCTCTGGCTTGACACCACTGAAGACATGCCGCACGGTGTTGAGGGGTAAGAGGCAAACATGCCACAGGGCACCTGGAATGGAGGTTCCTGGCCAGGAGACTGTTCCAAATTTTGCGTGGGTGCCACAGCCATCCTACAGATGCGCCGGTCAACCCTGTCTCCAGTGGCTGGGGTCGTTCAGATCCTGGTCTCCTGGTAATACTGCCTTTCCTGGACCATTGCTGCCAGCAGTTGTACACAGTGGCAACGTCTCGAGCCATGCGTTCTGCAATAGCACGGAACGAAAGTCCACCCTCTCGAAGGCCCACTACACGTCCTCGTTCGAATTGGGTTAGCTGCCCATATTCACGTTGCAGTCGCCTTCGAGGCATGTTTTACTCTACAGTACTGTATCACACACGTCCACAAGTGTCTGATCTCCTTTATATCTATCATTGGAATGTCTCATTTGCTTATACAGGGTGGCGCTGGTGGCACCCCCTATAAGTTGTAACCTTGAAACTTGAATTAATACCATAGCTGAATATACTATCCAAATTTCATTCATCTAACACAAGTCCTTTGTGGTGTTGGGATTTTTTTTTCCACCAGTGTATAAGTTGTTTATGAATTAAAAAAAAAATTTTTTTTTGAGATAGCAAATGCATTCCTCACACACATTCTAGATCTTGCATGTTCAAGTATTGGTTACCAGTCTCAAAATACTCAGTTTATAGCCCTGTACCTAGGGTGACCAGACAACCCCAAAAATCAATCAATTGTTGTTTAGTAATTATTTTAAGAAAATAGGTTTAACTTCACTTTAGTATAATCAAAAAAGTTATTGCACAGTGGGACGTCAGGTATCTTGAAAATATCAAAGTTGTCGTCTCGATGCCACCTGGTGGAGAAAATTAATAACTGTGCTATGGGGGTATTGTAGACGGAACGTCAAAGGCATTTAACCTGCTAGGCTATAAGATACAGTGTTCTCCCCAGAAAATTTTTATCGGCCGAAAGATAAAATATCCGGGCGGACAAAAGTTAAAAACAAATGGAATATTATGTAGTGGTGTTGAAATTTTTGGTGTATTCAGCAGGCTGCCGCACCCGTTCAAAAGGGCCTGGGCAGGACCGTGGAGACAGTAATCCAAGTTTATTTTATTTAATCTAAAGAAAGATACAAGTCGTCCACCCAGGGCCTGTATGCAGGGGCCGACGAGGTAGGTCGCTGGGTGGGGAGCAAAGAAACAATATTTGATATATTGAAAGTTAGTTTGGTGGGAATGTTAAAAAATATTTCTTTAGACGGTATTTGAAAGTGGCAATGTTTGGTGATGAACGGAGAGCTAAGGGTAATGTGGACTAGAGTCTATTCCCGGTGATGGAGACACTTTTGAGTTGGAAGTTTCGTCTTATGTGAGGGATTGGCAGGGAATCAATATCAGGTGTTATAAGGGGTTGGGGGAGGGTAGTAACTATGGAATTACATATTGAGGGCTTTGTATATAAAAGTTGCACCCACAGAATTAAAAAGGTGAGAGACTGGGGTAGGTTTACGAACTTTTAGCAAAATGCGTATAAACCATTTTTGAAGTCTAAGTAAGCGCAATAAAATAAATTTAGTTATTAATGGTTTGAAAATTACGTCTTGTCAGAACTCCCTAGAAATATTGTTTTCGTAAAACCTTTTTAAGGCAAAAGTATGCTCTCGACTGGACCATGATAAATGGCGAGATTGTCTGCAAGCATTTCAGAAGTTTCGTTTTTTAGCGCCACTCTGTTCACTCAAAGAAGCTAGATGCCCCCCTGCTGCGATGTATGATGTCAGGTTTTTCAGTTATCTCTAAAAATTATTGTTCTTGGGCGAAATCAAAGGAAAGCTGAAACGGTTCGGTTTCTGTCAATGACATTTTTTTTGTTGGGTTTTTTATAGTGTCTTTCCTCGCTTATCACGGGAATTTGATAAACAGGGATAAATAGGATTTCGTCCAAAGACTCCCAGGCTGCCTTCCAACTTACCAATACAGTGCAGCCCCTCTGTGTCACGGACCTTGGGAGCCAAGATTTCACCGCCTGCGGCATCGCGAGGTTGCTGTTCCATGACAGATGGCAGGATCTTAGATAATGAAAAACATGATTATACCTTGATCCAACGGTTGTATTTTGGCTGTGGTATTCTTGGGCATGTAGCTTACTTTGATTAGCCTGTCTCTACTAATCAGATTTTCAAGTGGGGGATGAGCCGACAGTTGTCTAATATTAGTAGAATTATTCTTCGATGTTTCCTAACTGAGAGCATGAATTTCTGGCAGAACTACTCCATAAAAATTTCTGAAATCATCCAGGCATTTTTATTATGCTTGTATACAAATTCCATTGAATCCATATTTTTGCGATGGAAGCATCTGGGATTTCCCAGTGCAAGGTGGTGTTTGTTTATGGTTTCTAGTTTTATTTACATCGAACAGCAGGGTGATGCGGCCTTTCATTAGTTTGAAGCCTGAAAAGGCACTTGTCCAAAGAGCCAATGAGAACAGCTTTACATAGGGATGACTTGCCTTCCTCGTGCATATACAGTAGACTACACTTATAAGAGGAATCTGGATTTAAGAGCAGTTTTCTGCCTCCCGCTGAAAACTGACAAAAAAAAAATTGGGGTCCAGCCAGTGATCGCAACTTATTTGATGTCGCGAAATAGAGGGGTTGCACTGTATTACCATTAAATAAATTTTAACGCACGTAATGATGTTTATTTTCATACGAAATCAGTAATTACCGTAATAAAAATCCCTGTGAAAAGTCCGCAGTGGGGTGTAGCGAGGGTAGGAGTATGGTATTCATGTTATCGTCCCTGTCAGTATGTATCAAAACTTTCGAGCTTGCCTAACCAGCTCCTGCGATCATAAGCATCATTAGCTGTGCTGCCATCTCTTGCAGGTCGCTATTATTA
>JAHWFO010069621.1:0-11394 GCA_023313115.1 Rhysida immarginata | reverse complement strand
TGACTGACTGACAGACTGACGGACATACCAAAATATATATATAGATGGGTGTAAACTTGTGTATATCAGTGTATATATATCATCTAGCCATACGTGTATAAATGTGTAATAAGCCACTTATTGATGGTTAGATTTTGTCGAGATCGACAGCTTGTCGATGAGTTCAGCCTAAACCCCCGGAAGAGACTTCTTGTGGTCGCATATTTAATTGTGAAACAGGCTTTAGTCAAATTAAAACAGTCGCTGTTGAGTAGATTATGGGTTTTCTAGGGTTGCCATCCGTCTGGGTTTCCCCGGATTTGTCCTAGTTTAGAGGGCGTCTGGGGAGCGTCCAGGCGGAGTTTCATTTGTAATCCGGGTTCTAAAGTTTTCAAATTAACGGCATGGATGAAGGAAAACCTAGGATGTTTTCCTTCATCCATGTTAACGGTCACTGCCAAAGTACGCCACTGAACCACCGACTCGTTCTTTTCCCTCCCCTCTCGTCTCAGTTATAAAAAAATAAAATAAAATAAAATAAATTAAGTGGACAATGTAAGACATGTGTAGAAAGCGGTGTTGAGTTGTAACTATAAGTTAAGTTCTAATAAAACATGAGGCTATTTAATTATATTTTCTTCAAATACATAAAAAGTTGATTTATAACAATTAAAACTAATTTTTATTTTGCTGAGTAACTTTTTTTTTTTTTAAACACTGTTTACATGTCCAGGTTTTAAGCTCCGAAATCCGGGGTTTTCATGCATCATGTCCTGGTTGGCAGATTTTTGAGATGGCAACCCAGAGACAAATGAAAGAAAGAGACTGGCAGTAACCTCCCCTCTACTGGTGCCTTGGCGCCGCCATATTGGGATTGGCAAGAAACAGCTGATCGCCTGAGACAATGCATGCGAATCAATCGATTTGGTTTGGTTTGTTTGGTATTAACGTCCTTTTCAAATTCTTTGGTCATTTTAGGACAGGGTTCTTTAACGTGCAGCCGGCAAACGACTACACGCGACCAACATCTTTACTTTCCCTTCCGAAGGAACTGCGTGATTTTTTTTCTCCCTGAAAAAATCCTAGTCGTCCTCGGGCATCAGAGGCGATCACGCAACCACTGAGCTAGCGACGCCGATGTGAAATAATCGCAAACAATTGATTATTTTATTGAACTGAGAATTATTTCTTCCTTTATTTTTTTTAATTTAAAATTATAAAATATTTGTCTTTTAAAAATTCGTTAGGCACCGAATCGGCTATTTGGAGTCATTAAAAGTATACGTTATCGTTAGTTAATGCAATAAAGTTTTTTAAAAAAAATCAGAAAACAGGTTATGCTTACTAATACTTCCAGAAATCGTCTACAAAAAAGGAGCGTCTAGTGATAGCGCTTTTCCGAGCTCTATGCTCTTTCTATGAGGAGAAGCCCGAATCAGGGGAAGCCACCACGCGCTCTCAAGACATGTTGAGAAATTGAATGTCCAGTGCCAATTGAATTGCCGCGAAACCTGTAACCGGCCGGGGGGAAACCAACTGCCCTCTGTAACCAAATAGGTTGGGGTATATATCAGTTCATTAGAGGGGGGGGGGGGGGCCTGGGGGGCCCAGCCCCCCAGTCTTTAAAAAAAAAATTCACAACAGTGCCAGTGTAATCTGTGCTCTCACAAAAGTGCTTCGTTGTTGTCTTTGTGTGGCCATTATTCCCCTGATTCGGGCTTCTCCTCATAGAGCTCGGAAAAGCGCTATCGCTAGACATTACTTACAAAAACAGCTGAAATTACATTGAGAATATATGCTGCCTTAGGTTTTTGCCAATTGTAACATGGCGAATGCTGCACTTCCGCTGGCACCAGTAGCGCTCAGCGAAATGAATAGGGCACTGCCAGTCTCTTTCTTTCATTTGTCTCTGTGGCAACCCTAGGTTTTCCGTTGACTAAATCGCTAAGTGTTCGCCCCGCTTAAGATGTTGTGAACCATCGAGATGTCAAGCAAATCTCTAAACCAGATCAAACTTGTTTAAATGTTTTAATTTCCATAAAAATTTAATACATGGGATGATGTGAAAATGTTTGTACCTTATATAATGAGACAAATCATTCAAAAAAAACAAAACATATTCAATCGACAAGTTTGTATAGGACAATACATTCGTGGTATACAAGATGATTGACATCATATAAACATCTGTTTAACCATTACGTACAGTACAAAAAAAAAAAGAATTTAAGTACTGCATTCTAAAACATAATCTTTACCCAAAATGAATATCTCAAACGGGGAGGAAAAAAAAAAAAATCCCAATATGGAATATTAAGTTATTAAACAATTTTATTTTTTTTTTTTATAAAAAAAAATAACATAATATTAATGAGAAAAATAAAAGCAATGTAATATATTTAAAGATGAGAAATGACAAAAATAATGATTTACTAAAAGCATTTAAATAATAACGTATAGTTTTCTTTTTTTTTTATAGATATATTTTTTTTTTTTACATACAATCAATAAAAATCACTGTTGTCAGGTGCATCAAAGTCCCTGTACTCGAATAATCTTTTCTGTTCTTTACGTGAAGGATTTCTGTGGATAAAAGAAAATAACTAAAGGCACATTTTTTAAAAGTTATGTATTCCTAAGTTAATTTGTTTCTTTTTTTTTTCATGCAAAATACAAATATAAAAAAAATTTTGTGCACAGGAGAATTTTGATGCATGAAAAAGAAATGCAGACAACAAAAATTTTTAACATCAATCAATCATTTATCGAGAACATCAAAAACGGGAGAGAAAAAACAAAAAAAAAAAAAAAATTCATACAAAAAATCATATGAAATCCTTCCAAAGGCAAATGGTCTTGTCTAAGAGATATTATGAAACATTATCTATTAAAACAGGTCCATGTCGTCTGGGGCATCGAGGTCATGATAGCCAATAACCTCCCGTGGATCTTGAGAACTGGAAGCAAAACACAAGAAACTCAAGGATTATATATACTAAATTTTACGCTACTTCTCTATTAAGTGGATAGAAACTATTGAAGCAAATTAAAGCTTTCAATATCAATTTCCACTACTACATACAGGATGAACTAAAACAATACAAACAAACTTCAGGGGGCAAAACAGGGCAGAAATTCCGAATTCATGCTAGTCTTTCCAGAAGCCTTATCTAGCGAATGGAGAAACCCAAGCTCTCCGGGGCAGAAGCTAAAAAGGATGATTCTAACTGCCGTGCCTGATGGCCCACTGGTCAGGCCTATACTCCTATCCAAACAGGATTTGATGCTCATCTCCCGTCTCGTCAGATCAGGTCATTATCCCAGCAAACAATACTTGTTCAGACTCGGCTTAATAAACTCCCCCCTATGCGACTGTGGGGCTGTG
This sequence comes from Rhysida immarginata, assembly GCA_023313115.1. NCBI lineage: Eukaryota > Metazoa > Arthropoda > Chilopoda > Scolopendromorpha > Scolopendridae > Rhysida > Rhysida immarginata. The sequence continues at coordinate 8,030 of JAHWFO010069621.1, read as the reverse complement.
GAAAATTCAGAACACTTGCTTCTAGAATGCCCGCTTTACTCTATTCAACAAAACTCTTTTAGGCGTCTCCTCATAGCACGTAATGTCCGTTGCTCGCTCAATTCCGTCCTCCTTATCAATCCTGCGATGATTTCTCAATGGCGGTTTATGCTATCCTGTACCGAAGATTTCCTCTCTAAAGCTCACATTCTCCCTAGAATTCTTGCATCTGCTAGCGCAGCGGTTAAACTTGTATCAACCTTACTAAGATAGTGTGTCCTCCTCCCATTCGATAGGTCAACTCCACCACCTGGGAGAAAGGACCTACAAAGAAGAACTTCAGGGGGCGATTTCTCACAAGAAAAACATGGACAGTTTCCATGGAAACAGCAATAATTGTACGCACGTCAATGTGGTTCTGCAAAGTACCCGTACTCTGAGCAGTTTTTCTCAAAAACGGCCTATCCAAATTTGGTCAGATTTCCAGGATATCTTAACGAGAGTATGGAAGAGTGAAATGTGCAATAAAAAAATAGTTTACTACTTCATCGACAGGTGGCACCGTTTCAATCAAAATACTCAAAAATACACACAAATTAGTTCTTACAGTCAAACCCTGATAACTCAAATCGTCAGCGGACCACATAAAAATTTTGACTTATCAGATTTTTGAGTTAACCAGTAAGTCTAAAACTAGGCTACATGACCTCTACTTTGTACGAGATACTTACAATATACAAGGTGATTATATTTAAAGTTACGATTTCAAATATCGATAATTTGAAAACTACTCGTCAGAATGACCTGATATTTTAGCAGAACAATCGTGAGGTAATGGAATTTTGTTTGGCGAAAGAAAAAAAATAGCTCCAAAATCTGCCGATGGATGGCGCTGGCAGGGTAAAAACCAAAAATGGATTCGTGAAACACAGGAATGTTGTTAGCCAAAAGGAAACAGTAGAGTTCAGGGGTTTACGAAAAATTTATAAGCAAAAAGACAAGAATACGTGTTTACAGTGACAACAGGGATAATGCCAATAAAAAAAAGCTTCATGGAACAAACATCTTACTGATGATTAAGGCAGAAGTTGTTCGATATGCCCTCCGCCTCGTTCCGCTACTAATTGGAAGTGCAAAACGGCATGCTCCACAACAGATCGGAGGGTACCTGTACTGATGCAATGGATGTGGGGTGTGATGCTTGCCTTCAAGTCGGCTAGATTCTCAATCCGCCCGCTGTAAACAACATTCTTCAGGTACCCCCAAAGCCAGAAATCACATGGGTTCAAGCCGGGGGAACGTGGCAGCCACGTTGTTGGAAAATGGCGGCTTATGATCCTAGCATCTCTGAAACGAGCACTCAGCAGCTGCTTCACAGGAGTAGCAATGTGCAGAGGAGCGCCATCTTGCATGAATATTGTGCGATCCACACACTGACGCTGCTGAAATGCCGGAAGGACATGGTTACGCAAAAGTGCAGCTAACGGGACTGGCAGATGTGATCTCCTCGAAGAAAAACGGACCGACGATAAACTGTGTCGTTATTCTGCACCACACAGTGACCTTTTCGAAGTGAAGAGGTAATGGCTGTAGCTAGAATGGATTCTCGGTCGCCCATATCCTGCAATTTTGCCTATTTACAGAACCTTGCAAATGGAAGTGGGCTTCGTCAGACCACAGAACATTTCATGGCCATTCCCTGTCCACTTCCATCCGAGCAAGAAATCGTAGTGCAAAAGATTCACGTGCTTCCAGGTCAGCAGGTAGCAACTGCTGCACACGAGTTATCTTGTACGGGTAACAGCGCAAGATGTTCCGTAGGACTTTACGCACCGTGCTGCTCGCCATGTCCAGAATTCGGCCAATTCCCCGTGCACTGCTGATTCCAGCATCACTGTTCGTCTGTTCTTGTAATGCTGTAGCCACATTTTCCACTGCCGCAGCCGAAACTGGTTTCCTTCCTCTACCCCGTTTCACGTCAAATGAAAACTGGTCTCTTCGAATTTAGCAATCATTTTTCGCAGATCATTTGTGTTATTGGACCAGATTTTATGGATTTTAATGTCTGAAACTTCCTAATAGCTGTTAGTGCACACTCATCGTTCTTATAAAAAAGCTTCAAGAGCAGAGTGCGATCCTTCATAGAGTCATGATGAAGCATTTAAGCAAAGAGCTTGTGCTCTTCATTGTTATGGCAGGTATGTCTGCGGTGCGCACGTCATGTATTAGTAATTTGCCTATCTCCAGACAATGTGAACCCTGCCAGCGCCATCTATCGGCAGATTTTGTAACTGGCTGCCAGTGACTGCGAAAGATTCCTACATCGTTTTCTTTGTCATGTGGGATGGGACTTAGAATATTATTTGAGTTATTCGGGTTCGACCGTATCGCTATTCAAACACACTGCAAACGCTATATTAAGATTTCAAACATCTCTTGAAATAACTTCTATCCATCGTATATCATACTTTTGAGTATTTTGATTGAAACAGTGCCACCTACCGACGAAATAGTGAACTATTTTTATTGCACATTTCACTCTCCCATACTCGCGCTAAGGCTGTAATCAAAAACCCTCACCAGTGAGATGATGCCGACGTAATTTCTCAACCAACCATCTTTTTCTCAGGGCAGTTAGACTAACCAGTTAGGCATAGCAGCAATTTTCTGACCAGAATTTGACTGACTGACCAAACGCTAGCTAACTCTTCTCACCGGTGAGGGTTTTTGACCGCAGCCTAAAATATCCTGAAAATCTGACCAAATTCGGACAGGCCGTTTCTGACAAAAACTGCCCAGATTGCACGAACTTTAATTATCAGGAACAAGCAAAGATGGACTTCACATACGGAGAAGCATGTGGGAATGGTCGGGAGGCCCCAGCAGACAACACCACAAAACGTTTGCAACCACGTACGAGACGAGGTCCTTTGATGGAAGAGGCAAACGCAGATGGTTGCCATAGCAAGCTTGTACAGCAGACCTGGAGGACTATGTGCTACTACAACATACGGAGCAGAACTCCAGCATTGTGTCTGTGTCGGAAATCTTACATGAGAGCAGCTACTATCCATATCACCAGCAACATTTGAATGCTTGCATTGCATCCCAAGAAAGTCGCTTCAGACATCTTTTAACAACGACCCAACTACTTCCACGGCAATGTCATATTCTGCCCTAACTGCCGTATTAGAGACAAACCGTCCGTTTTTGGACATAAGCGATTTTTTTTGTTCCTTTTCTGATCAGGAATAACCCCCTGAAGTTTGTCCGTATTGTTTTAGTTCACCCGGCATTTGCAATTGCACTTTCAATATACAGAGCTGGATTAGAAAAAGATTACCAAAACTTAGAAAAACAAAAGTATACTTTGAATCTTGGCTTAGAAATTGCAACGCAAAGCCAAACACTGAACATATCCAGCTCGCCACAAAAAATTTTGGGGAATATAATAAAGTTATATAAAACAATGCATGCAACGAGCACGTTTTAATTACAGCAAAAAAAAAAAAAAAAAAAAAATGAATCCTACCGATCTATACACCTAGCCATATAATCTAAAATAGTGATGCGTTTAGATTTGACACATACGGATGAAGCTTTTTCAACAATTAAGCACATTTAACGTCCGGATTTAACAGACATCCAAAAAGGGACGATAATAGGCTATCGCAGCAAGGGTGGCACCATCTCCGAAACGGCACGATTTGTAAACTGTTCACGGTCCGCTGTAGTCAAGGTGCAGAAAGAGTGTGCAGCAGGGACAGAAATCGCATCCCAACGCCATCGCTGTAAAGGGTCACGAGCCATCGACCAAGCGGCGCTTACGACGACGACTCGTGAAAGGCGACAGGAGAGCCACAGGACTGCCATACCATCGGACACATACCGCGCACTTCTTGCCACGATGCCAGTAAAAACAATTCAGCTCAAGGCATACCGAGTTTTCAAGTGAGATTTTATCGATTTGCTGGCGACTGGAACATTCCAGTATGAATGTATGAAGAGTGTGGGGCGAGCGACCAAGTTGAAAAAACTTCCATGCGCCCTTGTTATGTGGGCGGACTCTTGCGTCAGGATTAAGCAAGTATTTTCAGAGACAGTTAGAAGCAAGGTGGTGAATATATCCAATATATCTATAGTCGTCCCAAGGTGGCCGCTGCAGGTGTTCGTGCACTAAAAGTAGCAAAAGCTCAACATGGGAATGCACAGATGTGAGGAGGACAGCTTTAAACTATCGAAACGCAAGCTTAAACTGGGCTTTATGTGTCAGCTTTATCGAACTTATTCTCAGCATTCTTCTAAGGGAAATCTAATCTCGGGGAGAGGGTGACGTTCGCGGTTGTTAATTTGCGTAAGTAAGGCGTCGCAATCCCTGCTATTGAAACTGGGTGCAGTCTGACTGTAGTGGATATACTTGAGCTGGGTTTTGCTCTGTGCTAGGGATGAATGTTGTCTTGCGTAGTCCACTGGTCTAGAGATAACGTTGCATTTATGGCCGATGCCCAACGGTTGGGACCAAGGAGATTGCAGTGACCCTCCTCGGGGAGATTTGCCGCAATAAAAGAGTCGCATGACGCCTTCAGAGTTAATCACATGGTGCTTACAGTTAAGTGATGTTCTTGATGTACTGCCACTAGGTTAATGTTCTATGTTTAAGCTGGTTTAGTTGTGTTGTAAATAACTTGCACAACAAACAGTAGGGCCCTGCAAGCGAACTATGTAAATATCTCGATTTAGTCCTCGAATTAAAAGTATTTTGCTTATACACACATCTCCCAATAGCAATTTGTTCACAACCCTGCCAATCCTCCCCGCGTGGTGAGGGCGGCTAAATAGAAAAACCTCTTTCAACAATTTGCCATTCCATCGTTAATTGTTAATACGAGTTAACATCTGCAAAAATGATCAGTGCATAAATTCAATCTAGAATATCCTTGCACCTCTTCTTTCACAGAAGTATTGTCGCACAATTCTCTAAATCATCTATCGGCTTGGTCTGCAAGCTCTCTACTAATCCAGTTAGTGTCTATAAAGATATTCAATAAATTCTTCATATGCACATTCATACCTGCCAGCCTATGGAGAATGAAATTCGTACGTTTACTCCCAAAAATATACCAGGTACAATTTATATGTTATGTTCAAGCGAAAAGCCAGTCATGTGACCAGTCGATCTGGGGTGCAATTTCCTCACTAACAAGATAATGAAATCCGTTTTCCTACATCTTCATCCATTTTTGAGCTATCGCTTGTTTTATGCTATTAATCAAAAATAGATCCTGAAAATATTTAAGTTACACTATTCAGACGCCTCTAGAGCCCATTCTGCTGATTGGATTTTAATGAAACTTGGAATATACGTTAAATAAACCATGGGCAGCAGCATCTGCATTGAGAGATCTCAGTTGCGCTGGTATGGCCACGTGATACGGGATGCCGCAAACTGGTCTTCCTAGGCAGTTGTTATTTTCCAAGTCGGTAGATAAGAGACCAAGGGGTCGGCCTAGAACCAGGTAGCTAGACTACATGGAGAATCTGGGTTCGAGTCGCTTGGGTATTACCAGGGAGGACACGCACCTGATGGCGGAAGATCGCGATCGCTGGAGATCCTCCATAGGGCTGCTGCCCCCACGACCCTAACGGGTAAGCGAGTTTGAACAGCAAGTAAGTAAACCATGAAGAAGAGATTTCTCCAATAAAATAAATTAGTTCAAATTTTGATCACCAGGTGAAAAAGTGGCGCATAAAGAACATCACCGAACAAGCAAATTCAAATAGAAATCATGTTTTTGGTCAAAAATGAGTTCACCAAACGAATGAAGCCGTATCGGTGTACTCTATAATCCAATTTTACTGACCAGAATACTAAAGTGCATGACAATATACTGATGCAAAATATTATCACGTGTTTGTTACAACACGCAATTGAAATGCGAATTTCCAATAAAGTCTCTTTATGATGTACAGAAACTCCTGTACAGAAGTCTTTGGGTACACTAGAACACCATCAAGGAAAGTTATAGACATGCCTCAGCTACTTTACATAATGCAGTTACTCTCAACAACAACTGCCTTATCAGGAAAGCAGGTCACACTATTCCAGCACGACAATGTCTACCAGCAGCACAGGTACGATGGCAGATACCTTTTCTTCTTTGGCCTACATGTTGTTGCCTATTGAACATGTGCGGGATACTGGACGCTGGGCTCGTCAAGATCCTCCAATTCCAATCAACAGTGGAGGCATCATAGAAGCAACTGCACAGGAACACACCCGCAACCACTTTGACTCGATGTATGATTTATGCTATGGGTCTATTATCTGTCCGTACATTCGTACAATTACATCAAAATTCGTACAAGTTGGCAGGTATGCACATTGCAAACTTGATGGCAACAACTGCCTCTCAACATGTCACTGCTTTGTGAGCATTCCGAGACTTTATACATGTACACAGCAGCGACATATTCTTTAAGCAACCTCAACTTCGGTAATTTTTCTGTGGATATCTCTCAGTGCTCTTTGAGTACCACATCCAATCTCTGCTTCAGCGTGCAGCAAACAACGGTCATCATTTAGCTTTGCATGAGAAACGGATGATCATATCGTAATAAATCGTCTCTCACAAATCGTTTCATAAGATTTTCCAGACCGAAGAAAAACAACTACAGTCGTCCCTCCACAAGCCGGCAACTTTTTGTTTTTATTTTCACATAATACCCGTGATACTAGTCATGTCTTAATCACAAGTCGGAGTTTTAATTTTTTGAATGGAAAACGTAGCCACTTATGCAGGGAGGTGTGCCTCTATAATTAGCTTCGAGAGATTCGTCGAAGAAAGTCGGCTCATCTTTATTCTCATACTAACTTCCATAATTAGCTTTCATACCCCCAAAACAAACTGTAAGCATTAGGGGAACCATAAAATCGGTTATTTTAATCGTCAGTCATTTAGATTTTGTTAGCAAAAATCCCTGACGAAGTCATAGTCTGCCATCTTGGCTTTCAGGGAAATTTTCAGACTTGAGGAATTTCCTGACTAGTGGAATACCGACTTGTGGAGGGATGACTGTATATACTTAAAAAGAAGCATCACTTTGAAACTCTGAAAAAAACTATCGCATTTCGCTAGATACAGATTTAAAAAAAAATACTGATCAGCAACAGCTGCACAATTTATGTGAAACCCCTGTAATTCACACATGCAAGCTAACCAATGAGAAGCCCAGTCACAAATGATCCATGGTAGATCTCATCTTATGTAAAACGTTTCAAAACTGACAAGGGAACGGTACCCTATTGTACTACAAATCATTGTCACTGGTTGGAGAATCAAAGCATGTGCAGCATTACATAGAAGGCTATCAGGGATGTTGATATATGAGATTTAAGACAATGCAACGATCAACATGTAGAGACCCTATACCATAAAATCTTGAATACATGTCGGGTATTCAAATAGACGCCGGTCTCAAATAAAAGCCGGGTGGGTTGTAAAAAAATAGATTAAACGCAGAGTCTTTTTCGGGTCATCTTTCAAATCGGATTTATTGCAGGGTGACTAGTGACCGGGAAAACTGGGAAAAGTCAGGGAATTTTATAAAATCAGCAAAAAATGCGAAATCGTAACGAAAAATGGTTACGGTCTAATAAGGTGTACAATGTGTGTAGTGGCCTTACAGTATAAGAGATGGACAATAGAATTACCAACTAGTTTCGCCATTTGTGTATACACAGAAAAATGGTACAGATGGACCAATGAGCGTAAAAATATGATACATAGGAAATGGCCAATAAGAGAAACAAGCGAGATAAGCATAAAATAATTAAAATATAAAACTAGGAAATGACAAAAGTGATGCGAAAAAACGCGGACCGTATAGAAAACATATCTGGTTTCAACAGGGGAGATTGACAAAATAAATGGGCAAAATAAAATAGAAAAGGGAGATTGACAAAATAAAAATAAAACCAGTTTACAATAAATCAGAAAGAGGATCAAGCATGGTAAATATGTCGAAGTCGGTCTGGCAGTTGAGTAATCGGT
>JAHWFO010069601.1:239334-254999 GCA_023313115.1 Rhysida immarginata | reverse complement strand
TAAGGGTAACGTTTTGGAACGTTACCCTTAGGACTATTGCGCAAAAAGATCGGAGAATTGTTCGCAATTCCTCCATTTATAATGACTTCAACATGACTCATATTGGCAAATACGTTCAAGGGCTCATGGAATCCATGCTGCCCAATATAGAAAATCATAGCAACGAGCTAGTCTCGGGCATTTTAAAGCATCCTATGCATAGAAAGAGATATCGTGATCCAAGGCATATACTTGATATTAATTTTGAAGACATTGATAATGTCTTATTTCCAGATTACTGGACTTCATAGGTCGTGTTTTATCTAATACTAGTGGTCTGCTTCTAGTCTAGACAGTCGTCAATCAAATTTTCCTCCACCAAGAGGAGGCAATTTTCTTTCATACTTTGGATGACCCTTGTGGGTACATCAGGCTTCTTTTCTAGCTCAGTGTATTTCCCTTGGAATATGATTATGAAGGGTGAGATTATGGAAGCTATGCTTCAAGTTCCACTTGAATACCGATACACTACACTGTTCGATTGTCGATAGGGACCATTCTATTCATCTCTCAGTCACTTACTTCATTACTTGTCTGCTGCTACTGCACGACGATTCTACCACTCGACGGACGACGACGTACCTATTGCAGTCTGGACGACTTTCAAGGCATCGGTGGAAACTCCAAGAGGACTAAGAAGGTAGGACTTTTATAAGTCTTTTAAAACTGATTCGTTCTGAGTAGGTGCGTCCTTCTAAGGACGGCAAAACCCAGCACCACACCTGCTCATGGCGACGTCAGGCGTTGCGTCGACGAAATCCGCTAGCATTACTATTAAATACGCTGACGGTAAAGTGTTACCATGTGAGCAAGCCTATAAAGATGCCTGTAAGGATCCTAGATTCCTGGCCTTTGATATCGTTATTAATGAACAGCTTGAGGCTTTAAGTACGGTCTTAAACAAGAAATATTTAGACCTAGAATCTAAGGTAGAAACGCTGGCCAAGAATGTTAGTAATCTGGACACTAAGATTGATGGGTTAAAATCAGAGATTTTGAATGCCCGTAGTGAAGCTACAAATAGCCTTGCTAGTCTTGAAAACACAATAAGGGAAATGATGAGCTCTCTCAATGTATCCTATACGAACACGGCAATGTTAGTAGGTGACGCTGAACCCATTCAAGACAGTGACGATCCCCTACTTAACCGTGCAGAGTCCATGAATAGAATTAAAAATAAGAGGAAACTAAATGATGATCAAACTAAGGAAGTCAGTGACTGGATACCTGTTGTAAATAAGAAGTCTAAAGGCATGCGTGTGGACAATATCTCCAGTGAAGCGGCCATCAGCGACGTAGCTGCTGTTGCCTTCCGTGATAAAAGCAAGAAATCTATCCACACCAATCATAGAGAAGGAAACGTATATGTTCCTCCGATCATCATTCGCCACCACGGGAAACCTTTCAAGGAGATTCTGGAAGAGATCATCAAGCATGTGCCCCTAGATAAAATCGTCGCACACACAGGTAGAAAGGATACCATTAAAATAAAGTGTCAGGACGAAGAGACCCATAAGATTTTAGTTACTGGAGTCAAAGGCAATGATGTTCTGAAAATCCAGCATCACCAGCTAAAATCCGAAAAAATGCTAAAATACGTTGTCCGCAATGTCGACACAACGTACGACCTCGAAGACTTTGCAGATGACCTCAGGAAGGCTAATTATTTTCCGGAGAAAGCAATAAGGCTTAAAAAAGCAAATGGTTCAGTAGAAATGTCAATGATTTTGGTTATCCTCCAGAATACTGAGCATAATAAGTCCTTTTTAGGTTTAAAACGTGTCGGTCCTCTAGCTGTTACTGTAGAATTATTTAGAGGTAACAAAAGACCCTTGCAGTGTTACAACTGCCTGCGTTTTGGTCACGTGTCTCAAGGTTGTACTGAAACGCCTCGATGTAACAAGTGTGCTGGCAACCACCAATCGAGGAACTGCACTAATGTTAAGGGTAAAGACCCCCCTAAATGCATCCGCTGTGATGGACAGCTTACATCTAGTTACACAAAGTGTCCCAAATATCCCCTTGTAAAAAGGCTCAAAAGCAGCAAAGTGCTAGAAAGGAAAACCTATGCTTCGGTCGCAGCTAGCGCTGAAGACATAGGTATGGTTGATCCGAATCAACTGCGCAGTATTTATAGGACTCTTGGAAATTGGCTAAACCTCTACAAGGAAAGTGGAAAAGTAGTGCCACAGGTTGCATCTCAAAATCTAATTAATAATCATGGACAGACAACCATATAAGACCATTAATCAAGGGAAACTTCGCTGTAATATATGGAATGCAAGGGGGATTGCTCGCAAACGCATCGAGTTTTACAATTTCCTTATAAACTGGAAAGTCGACATCGCTTTCGTGTGCGAGACACACCTGAAATCATCTCAAGCGTTCAAATTGCCCGGCTATCATGTCTATCGCAAGGTTAGGCCTCTGGGTAATAATGCTAGTCATGCGTTTGGTGGAGCAGCAATCATTGTTAAGGACGGTATTGATCATCGTGAGACTATCACTCCCGACTATATAGGTATGGAAGCCGTTTCCGTTATTATAAGTGATGCAAACGCAGGCGAAATTAAGTTCGTCTCATTATATAACTCGCCTAAGCACAAGCTTAGTCTATGCGAACTCGACGATCTGCTGTCCGGACCCATTCCGGTTGTAATGGCGGGCGACTTAAATGCTAAGCATCATGCATGGAACTCTAAATGCCCCAATCAAAATGGCAATACCTTATATGGATATGCATTGAACGAAATTAACACCTTTGTTGCTGGTCCCCTTGAAGACACCTACTACTGCGACCACTCCCCTGTTAGTGACGTGCTCGACATCGTTGTTCTTAAAGGGTTCTTCAAGCTCTATAATATATTTACGGTAGATGACTTATCCTCTGACCATCGACCAGTGATGCTTATCTTTGAGGGTTTGGACATCGATATGAAGATTGGGCTTCGCTCCAAGCAGGACTGGAAACTCTTCAGAGATATTCTTCGCGAAAAAAGCATCCCATACAAAGAGGTTATTGCCAACGATGACATCAACACAAATATTAGTTCTATCACTAGTGTTATCCATGAGGCTAGTTGTTCCAGTGCCTCCACTGCTGATCGAAAGCGTCCTGAACATCTCGACCTTCCTCCCTACATCAGACGGCTTATTCTTGAAAGGAATACCTATAGAAGATTATGGCAGTGTAAGCGACTACCCTTTTACAAGACAAAGTATAACAGGCTTTCTCGGAAGGTCCAGGAAGAGGTTAAAGCTCTACGAAGTCACAGGTGGAACGAAAAACTTAAATCCTTGTCAGTCCAGGACAACTCGCTCTGGGGTACTGTAAGGGCCTTAAAAGGAAACAGACCCATCAACTTGCCACCACTGCTTACTACAGGTGGTGATGTTGTCACCAGTGATCGAGATAAAGCTCAACTGATCGCCGACTCCCTGGAAAAGCAGTTTACCACACCTTGTGAAGAAAACCCCGATAGTCGCTCAAATACTCAACTTGTCAACGATGTGTGTATCTCCTATGAACCATCCCAGAGTGTTCCTACGCATGAGGAAATTATTGGCACAAATGAAATCTCCGACATCATAAAGCATCTTAAAAGCAGGAAAGCAGCAGGTTTGGATTCTATCACAAACAGTGCCCTTAAGAACTTGCCTCCTAGTGCCGTCTCGATTATTACCAGGGTCATAAATGACTGCTGGAGACATGGATACTTCCCTGACAAGTGGAAGGAGTCCGTCATCGTTACGATACCGAAGCCTGGTCTGAACCCTGCCCTCGCTGTCAGCTACAGGCCCATAAGCTTACTATCTACGATGTCAAAAGTCCTTGAACGTGTTATTCTAAGGAGGTTTAATGCTTTCTGCGTGGCCAATAACCTTGTTCGCGAGGGGCAATTCGGGTTTCGCCCGGGTCACTCTTGCCAACTACAGCTTTGGAGGCTTGTTGCTGATCTAAACACTCCCCTTAATTGCGCCAAATACGGTGGTCTTATCTTTCTAGATGTACGGAAGGCTTTTGATCAGGTCTGGCCTAACGGCCTGAGTTACAAGATGATTACTTATGGCTTTCCTGACGAGCTGATCGCTTTGATTAGTTCCTTTCTGTCAAACAAGACTTATCGTGTCAAGGTTGGCTGCTCCATGTCTAACCCTTGTGACATCAAGGCTGGTGTTCCCCAAGGCTCTGTCCTGGGCCCTGCGTTGTTCAACTTCTTCATTCACGACTTCCCAGCATTTACAAAGTGCGAATTATACCTATTTGCTGACGATGTGTCCATCATGACTTGTGCCCGAAATCCCACTCATGTCATATCTCGGTTACAAAATGCTGTGCATCTGTGTGAGAAATGGTTTGCTAAGTGGAGGTTAAACCTGAACGTAGATAAATGCAAAGCCATGTTCGTTACCAAAAAACTTAGAAAACCCCCGAAGTCAATCTTTCTATCTGGCAAGGAACTCGAGTGGGTAAAGAACTATAAATACCTCGGAGTTGTGATAGATGCCAAGCTGAATTGGGGCGACCATCTCTCTTATGCTATCAACAAGGCCAAGAAGGCGAAGTTTAGTCTGGTTGCCCTTCTGGGACGAAACAGTTCGCTTGGAGTTGACAGCAAACTGTTGCTATATAAAATGGTAATCCGAAACATTCTTCTGTACGGTATGCCTGCCTGGGCTACAACCTGCAAGTCCAGATGGAGGGACCTACAAACATTCCAAAACGTCACCCTTAGGACCATTGCCCAACTCGACAGGAGAATAGCAACTAATACTTCCATTGCTGAAGATTTCGGTGTACCTACCATTGGAAACCACGTCAAAGAGTCGCTGAAGAAGCTTCTTCCGAAGATGAAGGACCATCCCAATCCTCTGGTTGCAGGTATTCTTGAGCATCCGCTCACCTTTAGAAGCCTCCTTAGACATCGCAGGCCTCGTCACATACTGGACGTCAACTTCGATGACATCCAAAGGGCCATCTTTCCACCCTACTGGATCACCTATCTCTTCCTCGTCCTATCGTCAATCAACAATCAACTTTATCGTCCTGTTAGGAAAGGACTCCTCCGTATACTGTGGATGACTTAACCAGGTTCATCTGGCTTCTTTCCTAATTCAGCGTATTTCTTTTGGCTATATTACTGGATGAGTATGGCAGCGGAAGCATTGCTTCCGGACCGCTCGTTTGTTTTTTTTTCTTCCCTGCGCTGTTCGATTGTCGATTGTCGAAATATAAATACAAAATTACCGGTCTTAAATGCCACCTTTAAGCCGCGGTCTCTGAAGATATTAGTGACTCTCGTGATCTCGGGACCTGTGTATGCGAAGGTAGCGAATTTTAATGGCTCAGTTGGGGGTTCGCGTCTACCGATGTCCCGTTTTGTTTTTCGAAATATGGCCCTGGTAACATCGTCAGGAAAACCATTTGACCTGGCCACCTGGTAAGCCAGACGTATTTCATCTTCCTTGTCCTTCTTTGTAATCCGGTACGTGAGGGCCCGGTGGAATAGGTACCTCAACGCTGCTCTTTTGTGCTGTTGTGGGTGGTTCGAGCTGAAATTAATAATGTTGTTCGTGGCGGTCGGCTTCCTGTATACAGTGAACTCTAACTTTCTTTCCTTTGTATTTTTGTGTATTGACAAGTCAAGAAAGTTTATGCATCCATGTTGTTCCTCCTCCATGGTATAGGATATATTGCTGTGGAAACTGTTGAATTTTCCCAGGATGGTTTTTGGTTCTGTTCTTTCGGGTTCTAATATGATTATAGTGTCATCCACATATCGTTTGTGTCAACATTATTAATTTCAGCTCGAACCATGAGCGACCGTCTGATGTCATGGAAGAGTTCGTCGCAGCATTACGAACGGTTTGGCATGCATTTTCAATTCGTTGTCGCGTATCCATAATGTTAGGAACTTCTGTGCTGTAGACGATCGTTTTCACATGACCCCATAGAAAAAAGTCCAAGGGATTAAGGTCGGGTGATCTTGCAGGCCAGGCTACCGGTCCACCTCGACCTATCCACCGATTCGTGTATGCAGCATTAAGGTATGCTCGCACAACATGACTGAAATGTGCTGGAGCGCCATCATGCATGAACCACATGTTAGATCTTATCAAAAGAGGAACATCTTCCAGTAATTTTGGCAATGCATTCTGCAGAAACAAAAGATACGTTCGCCCAGTCAATCGTGGCGGCAACACATAAGGGCCAATTAAGGTTTAGTTGGCTGTATCGCGTAAATAAATCGTTTCCAGACAAAGTGCTATAGAACATTTTCGTCTTCTTTTGACCTGAAGAATATGTCACTAAATTTATTGTACATAATTTTGAAACACCCTGTATAGATAGAATGAGGATGTTTGTTTGTTTGTTTGTTTGTGGGTTTGTTTGTTTCTTATACAAATCTACAGTTTTATTCCGATCTTGATGAAATTTTGCATACTTGGCCGTCAATGCATGAGGAAGGTCACTGTCTACCTCAGATTTCGGAAAAATAATAATTATCGATAAGAAATCGATATTCATGGTTATGGCAGGGCATATTCTTGAGAAATATCTCATGAGCAACAATGCAAGGCAAAGTTTATGCCACAATTCTTATCAACGATGATATCAACACGCAATTCACTAACACTCTGCACGCATCAACAATATATATCTCATGACCAACAATGCAAGTCAAAGTTTGGTCAATATGGATAAGTTTCAATTTGTAACAATGCATAGAATTCCTTTTATTCAGGCTTTTCTTAGAATTGAGAGTTCTCAGTACTTAACAATATCTTGAAAATCTTTAAAAATGATCAGTAACTGGAGATAATGGAGAGTTAGTAGACTATTGAGAAAGAGTGGAAAGAGGACAGAGGAAGCACTCCTTTAGCTCCATGCTGTATTGAGCAAATGAATAGAAGATTTGGCGAACGCTAGACTACACAAAGTGATGAATGGCCAAGTTTTGCTTCAAGACATCGAGAGAAGAGTGGGAATTGCAAAAACATCAAGTGTACATCTAAAGTAAGAATACGTGAGTAAGAAATTATTTAGAATAGCAGTGGCATCCTTGGAGAGATCCAACCATTGTAAGCATGTGAAAAAATTTCTTTCGAATTTTAACTATGAATTTTTACTCTATTAATTATAAGCGTTTTCATGTGTTTATTTTTTAAGATATCTCAAAATTTATTCAAAAATTACAAAGAGTCAGAGCCACGGGATGCATCACCTAGAATTCCTGTTTTACGAATCCATCACTGATCATAGAATGGATAGTCCCTTCGCTCTGTGTTATATTCATTGAGTAATAATTTAACCAATTTCAGTAATAATTTAACTTCTTGAGATTGTTCTTTTTACCTACAAGTGTAATTATCCCGGGCAACGTTGGGTACTCTGCTAGTCTTCTATATATATAACTAGCAAAGGTACCCGGATAATTACACTTGTAGGTAAACCGAACAATCTCAAAAAATTAAATTAAATTTTGCAATATGTTAAAAATAAACACGTGAAAACGCTTAGAATTAATACAGTAAAAATTCTTAATGAAAATTTGAAACAATGTTTTTAAAGGCTCACAATGGCTGGATCTCTCCAAGGATGCCACTGCTAGTCTAAATAAATTCTAACTCACGTAATCTTACTTTAGATGTACTCATGATGTTGTTGCAATTCCCTTTCTTCTCTCGATGTCTTGAAGAAAAACTTGGCCATTCATCACTTTGTGTAGTCTAGTGGTCGCCGATTCTTCTATTTACTTGCTTCCCATTTGCTCAATACAGCACGGAGCTAAAGGAGTGCTTCTTCTGTCGTCTTTCTACTCTTTTTCAATAGTCTGCTAACTCTCCATTATCTACAGTTACTGATCATTTTTAAAGATTTTCAAGAAATTGTTAAGTACTAAGAACTCTCTTTTTTAAGAAAAGCCTAAATACCAGGTATTCTATGCATTGTTACAAATTGAAACTTATCCATACTGCATCATCATTTTATGTTCATTGTTATAATTCTTGGAAAGATTGCTTTAACATTGCATCATCATTTTGTGCTCATTGTTATTGGTGAATTAAGCTTTGATACCATTGTTGATGCGAATACGATGGGCCTATTGTTGCACAAACTTTTCCTTGCATTGTTGGTTATGAGATATACAGGTTGTTTTTGAGTACAGATTTTTTGGGAGATGATAGAAGAGGTCCTTAGAAGTATTTTTTTGTCATATGAACATGGGGTCCCTGCAGCTCCGTTTACTTACCATACTGCATTGAACAATCAAATGACACAGGGACACAGTGTGCGTTGGTAGGCCTAGGAAATATGCCTTGCCAAAACCATGAATATCGATTTTTTTATCAGTAGTTATTATTTTTTCGAAATCTGATGTAGACAGTGACCTTCCTCATGCTTTGAAGGTCAAGTATGCAAAATTTCATCAATATCGGAATAAAACTGTGGATTTGTATAAAAAACAAACCCACAAACATCCTTCTTTAGATATATAGATAGATAGACTAGCAGAGGACCCGGCGTTGCCCGGGATAATTACGCCAGTATGTAAACACACACATATACACAAAGAAACACACACACTTTTCCCAATCGTCTGAACGATTGTTAGTGAGAAACAAACACACTTTTCCTCATGCTTTAAGGTCATGTATGCGTAATTTTATCAGGATCGGAATAAAACTGTAGATTTGTATAAAAAACAAACAAACAAACAAACCCACAAACAAACATCCTTCTTTATATATATATACTAGCAGAGGACCCGGTGTTGCCCGGGATAATTACACAGTAGGTAAACAGAACAATCTCAAGAAGTTGAATTAACTGATGTGTTTTTTGGAAATAAGCTGTAATAAGTTATGCACTGCTAAAATGTGCCAAACACAAACACAAACACTCACACACACACACACAAAGAAACATATACACACTTTTCCCAATCGTCTGAATGCTTGTTAGGGAGCTGGAAGAAGTGAGTGTATCTCCTATGCCTCATCGAGAGAGAATGCCCTATCTATATCGTCTATTATATCTATTTCCTGTTCATTGTTACTAATTCTTGGAAACGAATGTTCTGTCATTGCATCATCATTTTATGTTCATTGTTATAATTCTTTGAAATGAACTTTCTATCATTGCATCATCATTTTGTGCTCATTGTTATTGGTGAATTGCGTGTTGATACCATTGTTGGTACCTATTGTTGCACAAACGTTGCCTTTCATTGTTGGTCATGAGATATATATTGTTGATCCCTGCCTAGTGTTTGTTGATTGCGTGTTTATACTTATTGTTGCACAAACTTTGCCTTGCATTGTTGGTCATTAATATGCCCTGTCATAACCATGAATATCGATTTTTTATCAATAATTTTTATTTTTCCGAAATTTGAGGTAGACAGTGACCTTACTCATGCTTTGAAGGTCAAGTATGCAAAATTTCATCAAGATCGGAATAAAACTGTAGATTTGCATCAGAAACAAACAAACCCACAAACAAACAAACAAACAGACCTGCAAACATCCTTCTTCATATATATAGATAGAAGATAGAAAGACTAGACGAGGTACCCGGCGTTGGACGGGATAATTACACTTGTAGGTAAACAGAAAAATCTCAAAAAATTAAATTATAACTCCTAATTGTTTAAATAATAACTCCATCAATACAACACAGAACAAAGAGACTATCTAGGTGCTATAACGGGACCAGATACTTTAGAATCAAGTTTTTCTTGCTCTTGACGTAGAAGATCTTGCTCTATTCTTAACTCCCGTTGTTCAGATGTTTCAAATATTATCAACATCTCAGTTTCCAGAATATAGAATATAGTCAAAATGTATTTTTATGAAATGTTTGGATCTGCTGTGCTACCAAATAAGCTAGGTGATAACCCCGCGCGTGTCTAGGACTGTTTTTATGATTAAACTAGAAGAGGTACCCGGCGTTGCCCGGGATAATTACACTTGCACAAACATTTCCTTTCATTGTTAGTCATGAGATATTGATTGTTGATCCCTGCCTTGTGTTGGTGCATTGCGTGTTGATACCATTGTTGATACTTATTGTTGCACAAACTTTGCCTTGCATTGTTGGTCATGAGATATTTTTCATTAATATGCCCTGCCATAACCATGAATATCGATTTTTTATCGATAATTATTATTTTTCCAAAATCTGAGGTAGACAGTGACCTTCCTCATGCTTTGAAGGTCATGTATGCAAATTTCATCAAGATCGGAATAAAACTGTAGATTTGTATAAAAAACGTACAGACAAACAGACCTACCCACAAACATCCTTCTTTATATATATAGAAGATTTTGCAATATCATAAAAATAAACAAATGAAAACTCTTAGAATTAATACAATAAAAATTCATAAAGAAAACTCGGAAAAAAATTTTTAAATGCTCACAATGGATGGACCTCTCCATGTATGCCGCTGCTAGCCTAAATAATTTCTTAGTCACGTAATCTTACATTAGATGTTCCCCTTGATGTTGTTGCAAAAACTTGGCAATTCGTCTCTTTGTGTAGTCTCGCAGTCGCCGATTCTTCTAATTACCATTTGCTTAATACAGCACGGAGCTAGGGGATTGCTTCCTCTGTCGTCTTTCCACTCTTTCTCAATAGTCTGCTAACTCTTCATTATATCCAGTTACTGATCATTTTTAAAGATTTTCATGAAATTATTAAATACCAAGAACTCTCTTTTCTAAGCAAAGCCTGAATAACAGGCATTCTATGCATTGTTACAAATTGAAACTTATCTATATTGCACAAACTTTGCCTTCCATTGTTGGTCATGAGATATATATTATTGATCCTTGCATAGAATTGATGCATTGTGTGTTGACACCATTGTTGATACCTATTTTTGGTCAAGACGTATATTTTGTTGGTCCATGCAGAATTGAGGACAAAATATACAAAATTTCATCAACATCGGAATAAAACTGTAGACTTGCATAAGAAACAAACAAACAAACAAACAAACCCACAAACAAACCTCCTTCTTTAGATTTATAGAAAGACTAGCAGAGTTAACCGGGGTTGCCCGGGATTATAACACTTGTAGGTAAACAGAACAATCTCATAAAATTAAATTATAACTCCCAATTGGTTAAATAATAACTCAATCAATACAACACAGAGCAAAGGGTCTATCCATTCTACGAAAAATACGAAAAAAGGAATTCTAGGTGATAAACCGAGACTTGATCTAAACACTTCTTGACTTGCCTCACCACTGTGGAGCATAACCATATACTTTAGACTCAAGTTTTTCTTGCCCTTTATGTAGAAGCATCTCAACCCTCTTGCTCTATTCGAAACTCCCGTTGTTCAGATGTTTCTAATGCCCGTATAGCTTTTTTCTGTTTCAGTTGCAAAGTTTTTCTGACCAATACTCTTTCTTTATCTTTCGTTTCCAGACACAAAAATTTTTGCCAGTCGTGTGGACGTTTGATAGGGAGCTCAAGGGAGACAAACGTGACTCCTTTGCCTTATCAGTAGACGCTGCCTTATTATTGTTCTGTCACCACATCATCATTTTATGCTCGTTATTAATAATTCTTGGAAACGAACGTTCAATCATCGCATTATCAACATCTCAGTTGCCAAAATATGCACATTCCCACAGAATACAGTCAAAGTGTATTATTATGAAAAGTTTGGATCTGATGTGCTACCAAATAAGCTAGGTGATAACCCCGATATGGTTCGGACTTTTTTTTTTGGGTTAACTTTTGCAATATCTGAAAAATAAACACATGAAAACGCTTAGAATTAATACAGTAAAAATTCTTAATGAAAATTTGTAAAAATTTTTTTAAAGGCTGACAATGTATGGACCTCTCCAAGGTTTACTTTAGATGTTCACTTGATGTTGTTGCAATTCCCACTCTTCTCTCGATGTCTTGAAGCAAAACTTTGCCATTTTTGTAGTCTAGCAGTCGCCGATTCTTCTATTTACCTTGCTTACCTTTTTATGTTCATTGTTATAATCCTTTGAATAATTTTGTGCTCGTTGTTATTGGTGAATTGCGCATTGAGACCATTGTTGATGCGAACACGACGGGCCTATTGTTGCACAAACTTTGCCTTGCATTGTTGGTCATGAGATATCTGTTGCTGGTCCGAGCGTAATGTGAATTGCGTGTTGACACTATTGTTGATACCTATTTTGCAAAAACTTTTCCTTTCATTGTTGGTCACGAGATATTTCTAATTAATATGCCCTTCCATTACCATGAATATCGATTTTTTATCGATAATTATTATTTTTCCGAAATCTGAGGTAGACAGTGACCTTCCTCATTGTCTGAAGGTCAAGTATGCAAAATTTCCCATTGGCTTGAGCGGCTACTGGGTGCGTCAGCAGGTGACAGATATCTGAATATCCTAGGCTGATTACAACTTAGGACATCCCCGAATATCCAATAAGGGGACGCAGACCAACTCCCGAAACCAAGGTGTTATGCGACCCGTTCTGGAGGATGGATGGCACTTTGGTTATAGTGTCTTTAACGGAGCCTCCTGTCTACCTGGCGACACTAAGGAGTATTTAGCCTTATCCAGGTATGCAGGCACCCCCGGGATGGACCGTCAATCCTGCATTATTACACCAGTTTATGGATTGTAATAAACCAACCCTATCTGGTGACCCTGTGGGGAACCAGCAACTTGCAGTTGATATCGACAAAGCAGAAATGCCCTCTGTTGAATCAACTGAATGTAATCAGCATACTGCTTCTGAACCTGAGGCGTCGCATGCTTTACAGCGTGTAGCCTCTGGCGAGGATAGTGGCATGACTGTTTCAAAACATACTCACCATCAGATGCTGAGGTGCATCCAAGCAAACCTGCAGCATAAAAAACTGGCGGCAGCCAACGTCAATGGAATTTTTCTAGCCGAGGATATTCACATAGCTCTAATTCAAGAACCTTGGATTTCTAAAGGTGGAATTAGAGGTTTGAGTAACTGTGGAGGTAAGCTAATTTATGATTTTTCATGCTCATCTCCCCGAGCCTGTTAATTGATTAGGAATAATATTAATGCTCTGCCTATGTATCAACTCTGTTCTAGAGTGTCACGTGTCAGTGGAAGCTAAGGTGAAAGACAGAAGTAAGGATACGCAATTTAACAATAAATAACACTATTTATTCAAATGAAATAAGCAAGACATTTGCTACCGCTTGTTATGAACATATAAGTAACCACACGAAATATATTATCTTGGTCGCATAGTGGATGATAATGTTCATTGAAGTAAATGAACGTGAAAGAGTTCAGTTCGCAGCACAATATATATAAGAAATGCACAAGTAACCTCACCTCAGCCTTGTAGTCTGCCACATAAGAGCCGTCGGGATATCGCTCCCACACCGGCTACGAGAAACTTAACGAATTCACAAAGTTCGTGGCAGAAAGTAAATAAATGAATGAAGGTACTGTACCCGGATGAGTACCGTAGAAACCACTCTAGCCTTCCAAAGAAATAAAGAACGTACGTACTTTGTATAAGCGAAGGCTTAGAACACAATCACCAATACCGTTTAATGGCGGGCAAGACACAAACACAATCGTAAACTCTTAGAGCCAAATCACACTCAAAGTTAAGTAGGACTACTCGCCGCCAAATAAATTACATCCCAAAATTTAGATACAATGCAACTTTGAAGCACAACGGCCTTCGTAATACACGAGCTCAATTATCGGTGGGTTAAAGTTAATACTAATAGTATTTATTAGAGAAACTGTCCGCGTGAGCCGAAATGCATTGTAGAAAAAATAGAAGTGCTGAGTTACATAAGTTCAGTTCGTGCGAAGGTTTGCTAAACCTACACGCAAGGCCACTTTAAAGCATAGCGGCGTTTGAAGTGCATGAGCTCAATTATCGGTGGTTTGAGATTTATACTCGTAGTGTTTAATAGACAAAACTGTTCACATAAGCCGATAGGTTTTGTAATAATTATTAGAGGGGCTGAGTTACAACAGTTCAGTCCGAAAGAAGAATAGCTGGCTTACCCCGTTAACGTCCGTAGGATATATCCGTCAATGGAAAGGAAGCTCGCGCTGAATCGGTCCCTCGATGCAGCTGAGATCGTCATTTACAAATCCTCGGAGTCCGAAGGGGAAAATTCCATATGACGGCGCAATAGCCCTGGAAAGCCTCTTCCTTATGAAGCTTTGTGAAAATTCCTCCTCCTGAGACATATTGAAATATACCAGCTGCTCATAATGTAGTTGAAGATTCCAGCAAACGGGAACTGAGATATTCGAGCTCAGAAATCTCCTTCCTCGCTCTGGCAATGAAGTTTCGTTAACGTTAACGTTTTTGCTGCTTAGTTTTTTAGTTCCATCGTAGTTGCTCGCAGCACAAGATTCTCTTGAATTTTCCGGAAACGGAATCGTCGAATCGCCGAATCGCGCGAGACTTCTGCTCCGCTTACGCGCTTCCGCGCGCGGGCGTTTCCACTTTCTCGTCCCGGGTGGATCGTGTCGGTTGGCTTCGCTTTCTCTCGAACGCCCGAGCATCCTCATTGATGTCACGGCCGTTTTTGTTGGATAAACATATCTAGTTCTATGATGCTTAAAAACGGACCGTGACATAGAGACTTGGCTGTAGCAAAAATCACCCTTCGAATGGGAGGGAGAAACCAAGATATTTATCTTTGTCTCGGGTTACCTTCCATTCGAGGAGATTACACCCATAAGCGATGATTTTAGAAGAATAAGGGAAACTTCGATCAGCCATAACGTGGAAATCGTTTTTGGCTGTGATGCAAATGCTCACCACATAATGTGGGGGAGCTCAAACACTAATCTAAGAGGTAAGTTATTATTTGATTTCATCTTAGAAAACAACTTGGAAATTTTTAAACTAGGTAATAAACCAACCTTCATTACTGCGGTAAGAAGGGAGGTAATTGACATTACGATTGGTTCTTCCAATATGGGTAAATGGATTAAAAAATGGTATGTTGATGAAAAGCCATCTTTGGCTGACCACCAACATATTCGTTTCTCTCTTCTTGCTGATGAGGACTGGAATAGGACCTTTAGGGATCCTAAGCAGACAAACTGGACTCAATTTCGTGAGGACGTTCGTTCCGCGATCTCCGGTCTTCCGAAGATAATTCGTGATACGGTTGACCTGGAATTGTGTGTGAATGGATTGCAACAAGCCCTGGTTCAGTCGTATCACGACAATTGTCCTTTGCTGAGAAAGAAAAGTAGATTCGGCTGTGTCTGGTGGCATCACGATCTTTCTCAGCATAGACGAACTGTCAGGAAGCTTTTTAGGAAAGCTAAAAAGACCAACGATTGGCATAGCTATAAGCTTGCCCTCGCTGAGTATACTTGTAACGTGGAAGTGTGCAAGGTAAGTTAAAGTACAGATCAGGTGTGATAAAATATACGATAAAGTTTATTAGGTAAACATTCTTTAAGAAAAATCACAATTAACTTAATTTCTCTTCCTTTTTACAGCTTCTGCCTGTATTAACAGTTTACACATAAAGTAAGTAGCGTAGCTTCTAAATAAGCTATTGATTAAATTCAATTACTAGAATTTAACTTGTTAAGTATTAACTTGCTTCATACATGAAG
>JAHWFO010069601.1:218504-239324 GCA_023313115.1 Rhysida immarginata | reverse complement strand
CGACTTTCTCGAGTATTGGCTAACCGACAGCTTGTGATATTGGCTAGGCCCAAACTAAGCAAGGAAAGTCGAATTGCGTGAAGGGTATAAGAAGATAAAACAAAGCTACCGGCAGAATTGAGGCTGGCGAAATCCTGATGCATTACTGAGCGGGGACGGGGCTGTCCAAAGCAATCCGTCGTTCGCCGACCTCGTATCGGTTGCGGCTGCTCCTCCTCAATGCGACGTTCGCTCCAACGAGAAAACCACAAGTTGTCCTCTCCCGGACTAGTTTCTATAAAGCTGCTCTCGTCTGCTCCGCAATTCTTATCCAACATTGCAGCAGACCCCGCATCTTTTCTTTTCCGACGACTTTTCCAGGTCCTCCATGAAAACCTCGAGCCAGATGCGCTCGCTGGTCCATCCGTCTTCTTCGGTAACGAAATCCTTTCCGATTTCAGTCGCTCTCCCCTTCCTCTCCTGTGGAATGGTCTCGCACGATTCGCAATTCTCGCGACCGCTCCATTATCGCTTCCCAGGGTGGAGCCTTTTTCTTCTAATTTCGTCTTATCATTAATAACTCCTCTCGTCGCGGAATTTATCTTAATCTTGTGATTCACTTGAAAATTCCGTAACAATAATAAAGCTGTTAGAACGGCTAAGCGCATTTCGTGGAGGAAGTTCTGTGAATCAGTCCAAAAGACTGAAGAAGGAGCTAGACTCAACAAATTCCTAAAGAGAGAAAATCCAATTTTTGTTGGTACTCTCCAGAAAACGGATGGTGAATTCACTAGGGATGCTAAAGATGTCCTCGAGACTCTTACGGCAACTCACTTCCCGGGTGCCACACCCTGCGAACCTTTGGATATTAATTGTTTGGATTCTTCCAGCAATATTTTCAGGAACAGCTGGGCTATGGCCAAGGAAGTAATTACACGTAATGGAATTGTATTGGCAATAAATCTTTTGAACCAAACAAATCTCCCGGACCAGATGAATTTATACCAATCTTGCTCCAGCAATTATCGGATGTGATTTCACCGATCCTTTGTACTATCTTTACGGCTAGCTTAGCCCTAGATTATATTACTTATCTGTGGAGGTTGGTCAAAGTTGTCTTTATTCCGAAACCTGGTAAGGGCCGCTATGACGTAGCCAAAAGTTTTCGACCGATTAGTTTATCTTCTTTCGTACTCAAATGTTTCGAAAAGATTATTGATAGGCGTATTAGAGAAACTATTAGGATAAGCTATCCCATTCATGTTAATCAATTTGCCTATCAACCGGGCAAATCTACGGAGGTAGCCTTACACCATTTGGTGGTTAAAATCGAAAAAACCCTTGAGTACAGGGAGTTTGCACTTGCAGCCTTTCTCGATATCAAGAGAGCCTTCGACAACCTCTCTTATAATTCAATTGCCAATGCTTTAAGCTCTAAAGCCATTGCTCCACTGTTCAGTAAATGGATTCAAACCCTTTTGGTGGACAGAATCATTGTCTCCCAATTTTTGGGCGAGGAAATTAAGGTTCGACCCTCCAGGGGTTGTCCACAGGGTGGTATTCTTTCCCCCCTGCTTTGGAACCTGGTGGTAGACGACCTTATTTCTAAGTTAAACAATCATGGCTTATATGCCCAAGGTTATGCGGATGACATTGTCATCTACGTATCTGGTATTGATAAACTTACCTTATTGGACTTGAAGCAATCTGCTTTGTATGAGGTTCAAACATGGTGCATTAAGCGAAATTTAAGGGTTAATCCTTTGAAGACAACTCTCGTACCTTTTACTTGTAAAGAAATTATTCCTTTTGATCTAACACCAACTTTGTTTGGTGAAAAGATCATTGTTAAAAAGGAGGTCAAATACTTAGGGGTCATCCTTGATAGTAAATTGACCTGGAATCATCATCTTGATAAAAGAATAAACCAGATTAAAGTGGCACTCTATCGATGTCGCCGCGTCCTAGGTAAATCTTGGGGTCTTACCCCTAAAATGGTATACTGGCTGTATGTTACAGCCATTAGACCTATTTTAACATACCGTTAAGGACAGGCTGGCCTCTCTCCAAAGGTTGGCCTGCCTGGGTATCACGGGCGGTGTATCAACTACACCAACTAGGGCCATGGAAGTAATTCTTTCTTTGACTCCATTGGATATTTATATCGCTAGGAAAAGTTCATATCGTCTGAGTAATCAAGGGCTATGCGTAGACTTCCCTGGGGTGAAATCTCATACCATCATTAGCCGGGTTATGACCAGTAAAATCTTACAAATGCCTTCCGATATAATGGAAACTCGAACCCTCCCTGAGCTCTCGAGCGAGGTCATCATAGACCCCGTGGTAGAGCGGGGAGAGGGGAGTCTGCATTTTCCAAAGGGCGCCATCGTTTGGTATACAGATGGCTCCCGACATCATGGATACTCTGGCCTAGGTTTTACTGTGGCACTCCCAAAACCCTACGCTTTTGTAGGCTCGGTCGTTGGGTCACGGTCTTCCAGGCAGAGTTGTTAGCTATTATCTACTGTCTACAGATATGTATAGATAAACTCTACATTAGTAAGAAAATCTTCATACTCAGTGACAGTCAGGCGGCTCTTAGGGTCTTAAAATCTTCCAAGAAAACTTCTAAAATTCCCTTGGAATGTCGTCAAATCCTGCAGGTCCTGGCTCTGCAAAATAACGTTACTTTATAATGGGTGCCAGGCCATAAAGGTATAGCTGGAAATGAGGTTGCTGATACCTTAGCAAAACAAGGTGCCAAATCGGCACCTATTGGTCTCGAACCTTTCTGCGGTATTTCTAAACAAACTGCAGTTAGTGAGATTAATAACATCTCTTATCAACAGATGATCAAAAGGTGGGAACAGACCACCGATCAGAAACATGCTAGATTCATGATTAAGAAACCTACTCAGAATCTAACATCTAGTATTCTACAACTTAGTAGGCATAAACTACGGGTTATTATGGGCTTTCTCACAGGTCATGATTTACTACGAAAACATTTATATAGAATGGGGATCCCTCGGGAGAAACCACTATGTTCAAAATGTAATTTGGTGGACGAAACGGTCCATCATATTCTTTTTGAATGTGTCGCTCTGGCACATTTTCGTCGCCTCACGCTAAATTTTACTTTTCTTCAGGACATTCACCAAGATCCAGTGGGTAGTCCAACTCGCTTTCTTAGCGTGTCTGGATTCCTATAGGCTCCTTGGGTTCACTGGGTTTTGGCGCAAAATTCCCTCGTAGGAATAGGTGCCTAGGTGGTCTCTGGTTCTTTTACCATTGATTAACCTACCCGCTCTAATAACATAAGACAAGATGCAAAATTTCATCAAGATCGGAATAAAACTGTAGATTTGCATAAGAAACAAACAAACAAACCCACAAACAAACCCACAAACAAACAAACAAACATCCTTCTTTACATATATAAGAAATACTAGCAGAGGACCCGGCGTTGCCCGGGATAATTAC
Organism: Rhysida immarginata; assembly: GCA_023313115.1. Lineage (NCBI taxonomy): Eukaryota > Metazoa > Arthropoda > Chilopoda > Scolopendromorpha > Scolopendridae > Rhysida > Rhysida immarginata. The sequence goes on along the minus strand of JAHWFO010069601.1, from coordinate 235,862 downwards.
GCTTGTAGGTAAACAGAACAACCTCAAAAAGCTAAATTAAACCTCCAAATTGGTTAAATAATAACTCAATCACTACTATATAGAGCGAAGGGACTATCCATTCTAAAAAAAATCCAAAAGACAGGAATTTACCTCTTCACTGAAAAAATCCATTCTAGGTGATATACCGGGACCTCTCCAATATAATGGCTCACAATGGATGGACCTCTCCAAGGATGCCTTCTAGTCTAAATAATTTTTTACTCACGTAATCATACTTTAGATGTACACTTGATTTTGTTGCAATTTCCTTTCTTCTTTCGATGTCTTGAAGCAAAAATTGGCCATTCATAACTTTGTGTAGTCTAGCAGTCGCCGATTCTTCTATTTACCTGCTTACCATTTGCTCAATACAGCACGGAGCTAAAGGAGTGTTTCCTCTATCGTCTTTCACTCTTTCTCAATAGTCTGCTATCTATTCATTATCTCCAGTTACTGATCATTTTTAAAGATTTCCAAGAAATTGTTAAGTACTAAGAATTCTCTTTTCTAAGTAAAGCCTGAATAACAGAAATTCTATGCATTGAATTCTATAATGCACAAACTTTGCTCGCAATAAGGCTCGCAATGGATGGATATATATTGTTGATCCTTCCATAGTGTTGGTGCATTGCGTGTTGACACCATTGTTGATACCTATTGTTGCACAAACTTTTATTTGCATTGTTGGTCATGAGATATATATTGTTGGTCCATGCAGAGTGTTTGTGAATTGCGTGTTGATACCTATTGTTGCAAAAACTTTGTCTTGTATTGTTGGTCATGAGTTATTTCTCATTAATATGCCCTGCCATAACCATGAATATCGATTTTTTATCAATAATTATTAGTTTTTCGAAATTTGAGGTAGACAGTGACCTTCCTCATGCCTTGAAGGTCATGTATGCGAAATTTTATCAAGATCGGAATAAAACTGTAGATTTGTATAAGAAACAAACAAACAAACAAACAAACAAACCCACAAACAAACAAACATCCTTCTTTATATATATAGAAAGATAGATAGAAAGAAAGAAGACAACAATGATCTTGACTGCGTAAATCCAATGTTCAAGATCGCATATTCTGAATACGGGCGTAAGATACGGCATGTAATATAACAACTCGTAACGTCCATAGCAATTGTTGTCCATAGCTAATTGCTATCAAGAGCAAATTGCTGTTAGGCTTAAGAGTATCAATGTCTTAATTCTAATTAGACTTATTGTTTCGAAGCTAATCGCTCGCTTCACAGTATATGATTATGTAGAAACGCTTTAGCAATAGTATATGAAGAAATAATCGACGTATACACAGAACGGTTCAACAATTGACGCTCGTTTCGTTTAACATTATCGTAGGAATTCTTATGATAACGCTTCGTTGTGCATTTATCCGCTCGAATATAAAAAAGAATTACAACTCTTTTTATTTAACCTATTGGTTCCTCAATTTTATTCGTTTAAATTCTAGTTTTTCTTTAGTCTCATTATATATTAATTTACAATTCAGTTTTCGTATTTATATAGTTTTCTCTAAAGTGTTTCTCCTAGGTGCTTCTTCAAGTGAGGATAGAGGTGAAAGTTTCATACAGCCCAGAAGACCACCATGCTGTTGAATTAGTTTCGCTGGGACATCATGGAACACCCTTCCTACAGCCCGGACCTCGCTCCAAACGACTTTCACCTCTTTCCTCACTTGAAGGAACACCTAGGAGACTGACGATTCGCTTCAGACGCGAGGAGGTGAAACACTTCGCGACAACGTGGCTGAACACGCAAGGACAGGATTTTTACCAGGAGGGAATATTCAAACTCATCCCACGAACCGACAATTGCCTAAACCGATATGGAGACTGTGTCGAAAAATAACCTAATGCACGCTCGTATATACTATCTATCAGTTGGCTGTATTGGTTGCTTGAAATAAAATTTACACGTTTCACTGCAAGCTTTGTAACCTTACTTTTTTGATCACCCCTCGTACTTTGTATCCATAAACAAAATTCATTTTTAAACAATTTTCATGACAAACAAAATTAATAAAAATCCAAATTTAATTGGTGAGTTGAATAATTACTAATCAATAATCTTCGAGGGTGTTTTGAAAAGTTTTGCCTCCGTAGGTTGTAACATTTATTTTACAAAATTAGTTTTATAGCGTATACTTACATTTGTCCCTTCACGTGTAATGCACTATTCAGTTTTCGACATAGTCCCCAACCCTTTCCACATACTTGCGCAACGTGTGATTAGTCGGGCGAACCCGTCGAAGAAGAATTCCGAGGTTGTTGTCGACACCAGTTAAATTCTTTTAGTTAAATTCATTGGTTTTATAAATACTGTATTGCCTTTCTAAAATTTTTCTTGGCTAATTTTACTCTGTTGTGGTATAGTTTTCTGAAGCAACAGAGTTGCAGAACGGTCGGCTAATCTGTCATTTATATCATTTATAATTTTTTATTTCATGTCTGTTATTGTCCCTTTTCTTGCTTATACTTGTATATCTGTTTACAAGTTTTTCAAGGCATTTTATGTACAGTCGGCAACAAAAGTACTTAGTCACCTTGCATAGAAATAACCTTGCAAGGTGGCTAGATACTTTTGTAGCCGACTGTACAATTTTAGTTTCCATTCCACTTTCTTTTTTTCTTTCTTTCTTTTTGTTACTTAATCAAGTGTGTCTCGTAGCTATAAAGAAAAATAAATTATCTCAAACATGAGTGAAAGGACTCGCGAAAGTTTACATTTTTTTAAAAATGTGTTTGTGGGAATCATATTCTATCTATATTAACAAAAATCAATGTGTGTGTGTTTGTGTTCATTCGCGAAACCAATGGGCGTCAAACTTTTCATGATGCTTTAATATACAGGGCGGGTCAAAAGTCGCAGTCAGTGTTGGCATCGCTAGATAATAAATCTAGTTCGCTAAGCTACCGCTATATCAACGAAAATCTAGCTAATTACTGCTTCCGCTAAAGCTACATAGACGAAAATCTAGCTAAATATCGCTACCGCTATGTCGACGAAATATCGCTATCGCTACCGCTACCACTAAAAAAATAGCCAGCCATTGCTACCCTTTGTGGTGTGATTAAGTAAAGAGAAGGGTAAAACAACTTTTAAAAAATTATATACCTTTTTCTCATATTATGTCAAATTATATGATACAGTTTAAGAAAACTCACATTTATTTAACAGAACATTTTATTTTTTTTAAATAGCACAAGTTTTTCAAATGTAGATGGCGATAGTCTGTTTCTCAGTGTAAAGCTCTAGATTAGGAAAGTACGGCAAACTTCGTCGTCTGCTGCAAAATCCGCCATTGTTGGCTCTATCAAGTGAGTTACGCTTCCTCTAAAATTCGGCTTAAATGCATCCTTTTCGTAAATTTTCTTATTATTATCGTCTGGAAATATAACTGACAATCAGTAAATTCTGTAACTATTGATTTTTCTTTAAATTTTGTTTTCAATTAAAATTTTTTACATAAAAATAATGATAACGTTGAGGTAATTTAATGATAGCCAGATTAAGTTTTTAGTTTATTTTCACTTTATTTATTCATCCTTAATAAGCGATTTACATGTAATTAATAAATTTTACAAAACATTGTGTGTAGTTTTTGTAATTTATTTATCAAAATATAATTTTATAATTTTTTATTAAAATATAACTAATAATAATATTGACGTAAAAATCTACCAAAAACTTATAGTTAAAATTTTCTATATTTTTTTTCACCCAAATAGCAAATTTTCGTTATTCAATTTCATACGTTATATTCAAGTTTAATGATGAGTGATAATTAACTTCGCTAAAATAAGATGAAAATAACATGGACGTTTTATTTCAAGTTTTGCCTCCACATTTCACAGTCAGTTTAACCTTGTTATATTGAATTGTATTTTCTTAAAAAGAACTATATTCAATAAAAAATTATATTTTCTAATCGTCTGAGAATTGCACAATACAACATGTTTTATAACATTCGGTAAAGTTATAATATAAACGTACTTGCTTCTTCTTACTTCTTCGGATATTTTAACGAATATATTAACCTCCAAGGAGCATAGATTGAAGGGATCCTGAAATTTTGCTTATTCGGATTAAAATTTAGGATCAATCAACGAATATTTCATTAAAAATTTAATCTAAATTGCATCTTCCACATGCATTTCAATGGTATCTATCGCTGCGTTTGGGCCAACAATGGCTGACAAACTCACGTGACAGCCGTTCTACCAATCAGCAGCTGCGGGCGGCGCGGAAAAGGTTTGCCGTACTTTCCTAATCTAGAGCTTTATCTCAGTGAGGTTAAAATCAAATTGATTTAATCAATTTACCACAACTGAACAAACGCTCAACTGGAGCACTAGATGTGACGGTTGTATTGTAGCGTAAAAAGATTTTTTTATTACTGGATATTTCTGAAGCATTTTAGCTTCCCTAGAAGGATCTGCCAAGTATTTGTCCACGATTGCTGCTGATGAAGAAGCATTTCCCATCTCGAAATTATAAAAATCAAGGTCTACATCAGTTGATTCTAAAATAATTAAAATGTTAATTATTATCCTAATATATTTATAACATTACATATGACTACTTGACTACAAATGCAAATAAAAATCATGTACTTCGTGATTTTTCGAAGTTTTCTGCAGGGAGAAATGGTTCAACTGCATTTGTGAGCAGTTTTCTTGCTCTGGAAGTTTGCCCTTCATCTTCAATCCATGATAGCTTGAACACTGGATGAGCAACAGCTGCCAAAATCATTTGATCATCATGGAAGTAGGAACTAAATCTTTTGTTTAAACCTACACAGCTGTCCCTACATATACAAACAGATTCTGAAATAAATGAGAAATCTTATAATTGTTATCTCAAAATCGATTCATATTGGATGCAGAGAATCCGCATTCGCACTGAATAAAATTCCCTGACTTTTCCCCGTTGATCACATAATTTTCCCTGATCACCAGCACCAAAAAAAAAAAAATCTATTTTGATAGAATATTATTGACATTTTTCAAATTCTTCGTTCCAATTTCGCATTTTTTGGCTGATTTTGTAAAATTCTGATATTTTTTAAAATTCACTGACTTTTCCCGGTCACTAGTAGGGATGTGCGATATTCTTCGCTATCGATAAATATCAGTCGTTTCCCCGTGCAATTTATCCCTAAATAAATATCACTTGGATGGGGAATTTCGACGGCAAAAAGGAAATTTGGAGGGGGGGGACTAGTTGAGACACTCACGGCTGCTGTGAAGCTATTATGGCCAGTTAAACAGGTCTATTTCTTCTTCCAAATTAAGGTGTGAGCAGGCTCATCATTAAGGAAACTTGGTAAACCCCAGTGAAGGGTGGCATCTCTTACGAATCCCATTTGACTTATAATCAAATCTGCAAGAAACCGGAAATTCTAAATTTTAAATCAAGAGAGAGGATGTCCGTGTTAATCTGATTGACATTAATCAGATTCGTTATGTTTTGTTAACCATTCTACACCTATTTTATTTTACTCGAATGCAAGTCTTTTACAGATTGCAAGGAATGAAGTACGTTTTTTAAGAAGTTTTATGAATGAAAAATAAGCATCATCAGCATACAGTGGAGTCATCATTGGAGATCTGAACCTCAACATTCTTCGGGCATCGTGAATCAAGAGAGAAAGCTATTGCGAGGGATCATCGTGGTCAAGTGCCTATCATTGTGAAAAGAAGACAACGGCACATCTTGGATCCTCTGTCGAAGTTAGTGGGAACAGTTTGAGCCAAACCAGTGGATTCACTCACTAATTGATCCGGATCATTCTCTGGTGTGTTTTTTGTGCTTCAAGGTGATGTGTAATTAGTGAAAAATAATGGCCTGTTGATATAAAAAGTGTTAAGTGCTATAAAGTGGAATATATGCGACTACAGATCTGCAAACGTTGTGATACTACATAACTCTAAGTAAAGTGAAACATAATGGCCTGTTGATAAGATTCATAAATAGTCATGACAGGTGTGTGATTAAGAAGCAATTTAAGTGAGCTATATTAAAACAGAGCCTTATAAAGTCTTTTTATTCTCAGAGTAGTTGAAAGAACTAGAACTTTGACGATACATTTATCATATTTCTCATTTATTGAATATTTGCATGTTATCTTAGATTTAAGTTATTCGGGATTTTAGGATTAACTTTCTTCTTTAATATTAAGAGCTATCACTGTTTTCTTAGACTTAAGATTTATTTTATTCTTTGTAACTCATTGGTATACTTATTTGAATTTGAATAAAAAGACATTCATTTAATTCTCAAATTTGCCTATCTTATTGGAATAGATAAGACACAGCCTGCCATCTTTTTAAAGAACCCGACCTTTGTCCTTGATTGTTGATAAATAATTGAATATTGAGCTAGCTTTTAATCAATCCTATAATATTGATTCTTTTAAGTTAATGTGAGAAGAAGAGAGAAGGGTCCAATCAAACAGAGCGGCAAAAGTCACAAAATAACATCAGCATTTTCTGACAATTTCATTCCTGTAAACAGATTTGAAATAGCAGTTATGGTTCAAAAGTTACAACACATTTTGTTTCATTTTGTAGCAGGTAATTGAAGATGGCTTTGAGCACGGAGGAGAGAATTGAGGTCATTTTGATGTCTGGAGAACGAAGTCATAGTGTCACGTGAATTAATTAAGATTAAGTGAGTATACGCAGTGGAAGTTAAGACACGTAGACAGATGACGTAAATACGAAACAAATGTTTATTAGAAACGGTGAAAATAAAATAATAAAGCAAATAACCAACCTCGACTTAAGGCTGATCTAACTTATTCAAAATGTAATGCTTAGTAATTCAAACTTACTCTATAAGCTTAATAATTTCCATTATATAATCATACAGACAAGTAATAAATGACTCTTCAATACTCCAAACCTTATCGGATACAGACATATATTCATTAATAATCAAAACGGTAAGTATCATTAATAATGAGACAACTTTTTAATGGGTCAGCTTGATCCCGCTAAACACAGCTAATCTTAATAGTAAGAGTAAATGTCAATAACTCCAGGCAAATACATAACCAGTCGAAAATCCATGACAATAGCACAAAACAATGACATTGCGTAAATTGAGCTAATATGACATTGCTAATACATAAAACATTAGAAAATACACACAAAGCTTCTGTGTCACAAAGTCCAGTCCAGGATTAATATTTAGTCCAATGTCCCAACTAGCAATTAGAGTCTTAATATAAGTCTCAAAAACGAATTGTTAAATTACTATACAACTGACGTAATAAACGTCGGACACAAATGTAACTTGGGTGAAAGCTCCTTGTCACCCATGCAACTTCGGAGCTTTTAAACCAGAAATATGAAAAAGCCTCACGCAATAACAGATACATTAAATCACAGAACCACAGGCACATATCTTACACAAGGCAAACCCTTGACACACCTTGAGCACAATTAATGTTCACAGCACTAATTTGGAAGCACACTTGAGGGGAATTCCTTTTCCCGATTTCTTTAGAACGGGTGCTTCACACAAACAAAGCACTACACTAACAAGAAGAGCTTAATTAGTGAAAGAACAATTTAGAAGAATATGCCAAGATTCGGTCGCCAGCTTTGCTGCTCGGAAGAACGGGGAACTTGTGCACCGTTATAAATCACACAGCTTTTAGGCTCGCAACCGCCTAACATACGTGAAGCCCATGGCTTGCTCGAAATATGTGGTTAAACCAAAAGGCCATAAACCATGAACATTGGAGCTCGCTTTCAGTTCATAAAACGTTAACTCCGAGAAGCACTCCCTCACAAAACCGGTATTATTACCTATTATGAATTGTGCTCTTACCAGCATTAATATCCGTAGCTCCGGGAACTCGGACACCAGTCATGAAGGTCTCACTAATCCTACCGATGGCCCCCCGCCTTCGTCTGGGGAGGACAATTGCCACGTTGACAATTTCATCATAACGGGAGTTTGTTCGTTAGCTGCGGCGTTTGTTCCACTGCTGCCTATGGAAGCCCGGGAAGTTGCATTCGCTGCAGTCGTCGGCTCGGCATCCTCCTTCGTACCCTCAATGGTTAGGAAGGATTTTCCTCGCCGAGATCTTTCCTTCCATGGCGAAGAAGCTTTTCTCGAACCGCTCTCCTTGACTTCCCCGTGACGATTGCCTAGATCGTCGTTTTTCATCTCCACATGCCGAAACTCCCGCTCCTTCCTCCCATTGGTCCTTGTGTGTCGCATTGGTTGACGTCTACAGTTTCATCGCCCATCTTCCGGTTTCGTTCAGTAGAAGAAATGGGTCCGGTAACGATGGACGACATCACCGGAATTCGGAGTGTTATTCGAATTCCGTGACACATAGCTGCAGATTTTAACAACCGGCACCCAGAAAGACCTCCAATTTCACAGAACATTATCAGGTGCTTAATTAAGAAATTCCGAGAAACTGGGACTGTGGTTGACAAGGCACGGAGTGGCCGTCCAATAAGTGCTACTGACGAGAAAACCTCAAGAATGGTTTTGGCGTTCTTCGTCAAGAGGGACACCATGTTGAACACATTAAATGATTGTCCTTTATGGAGAACAGTCCAGCCTGTAAGTCCAACAAAATGTGTTGTAACTTTTGAACCATAACTGCTACTTCAAATCTGTTTACAGGAATGAAATTGTCAGAAAATGCTGATGTTATTTGATATATCACACGACCCCCTTTCCATCTTGATATTTTTTTCCTTTACCTTTTTTTTCTTTTTCTTCGTGGTAAAGAAAAAGAAAAGATCATGATGGCTCCGGTTTTACTCTAGTTGGTTTCTAAATTATCAATTGTAAATACAGAAAACAAACTTACGGTTGCATTTTTTTGATTATAACAGTCTGTTCAGTGTCCCATATGTATAAAGAACCCCTCATAATGATAATGGCTCAAATCTATCCTAATTAATTTGGATAAAGATAATATACATGTATAAACATAGTTAAGCTACGAAACAAGCCTCGAAGAACGTAATTAAGTGAAGCTGGTATTTTACTTATCTGGCACTTACGAGGGGACTTAAGACAAAATTTTTGTTATTCATTTAAATCCTCTCATTTTTCTAGCACAAAATTTTATTGTAAAAAAGAAGACAAAATAAAAAATTCAATCAATCTATCTTCAATAGTTTCAAAGATACAGCCATTGTGAAATTTTGGATCTTTCTTATGTAATTGATAAAAAAAAAATGTAATGAATATTTTTCAATGTTACTTTTTTTATTTCTATAATAAAAACCATATATTACTCAATAACAATAAGATAATTATTAATTTGTTAATAATGTTTCATGGACTATTTTAAAAACATTTTTCACCGTTTTACGTAGAAAATAGTTTTTATAAATTTTTGTGATTTAAAAATATGGATTTTTCTCATTGAAAGACATATGGATTGAATTTCTCATATGTCTTTCATTTTGCATAACAATTTTCGTAAACATATCTTTATTTAATGATGCCATTTAATTCTGCACAAACCGATGATGTTGAACATAAGTAACATTTTGAGAAAGATGCTTTAAAAGATTTGAAACTGAATGCAGACAAAATACAAATGTTAGAAATGTATAATAATTTTTATTTATATTAATTGGAGTTAATAACTAACTTAATCCCCTCTTGATATGACTTATTCAATTTAAAAGAATCCATACAAGTATCTGTTACACATTAAAATTATTTTAAATATGTCAAAGCACTTATAGTAATTGAATAACTTGAACAGTTCATACCTGATACATACTTACAAATTATAAGGGTCGTACAAATGAAAACGAAAATTTGTGTGGGGAAAAAAAAGAGACGACATGTAAGATCGTAAGTTTTTGCTTTCAACAATTGCGAAACCCCGCGTGCAAATTGAACAATAGGTTGCAAGTGTGGTTGCATCACCTGAGAAAGAACGGTAGCTCGCGCTTCGAAGCTCTGTGAGTGATCGCTTCGTCCAAACAACAAAATGGAGTCAACGAAACAGGAACAGAGAGCAGTAATTCGTTTTTTGACATGTGAAGGAGTTTCAGTTTCTGAAATTCATCGTCGTATGCAGACCATCTATGGAAATGACTGCCTAACGTTCACTCGTTTTTGGACATGGAGCAACAGATATTCGGAGGGACGGTCATCATTGCAAGATGATCAATGACCTGGACAAGCAAACCGCACGGATGATTCCAAAGCCAAAATTGACGCTGTCTTAAAGGAAAACAGAAGAGTGACAATCGATGTCGTGGTTGCTAAAACTGGCCTTAGTCGTGGAACTGTTCACTCCATTATCAGATCTGCACTACAGAAAAATTTGTGCACAATGGGTCCTGCATCATTTGACATCAGAATAACTTGGAGTTCGAATAGCCATGTCCCTGCAACATTTGACTCGCTATGAACAGCAAGGAGAGTTTTCTCGACAGAATCGTTACAGGGGATGAAACTTGGTGCTTTCATTTCCAGCCCGAAAGCAAACGTCAAAGTCGTCAATGGAAGCATTATGGGTCACCACCCCCGAAAAAATCAAAAGCAATCGCAAACAGCACGTTGAAGTTGATGTTGGCCGTGTATTTTGATCGCAAAGGCCCGATTTTACTGGACTTTCTTAAAAAGGCCCCACAGTTAACGCAGCACGATATGGGGAAACATTGAAGGCACTGCGCGCGACCATCAAATGCAAGCTTCCTAGACTTCTTAAAGAAGGAGTGCTTCTTCTCCACGACAACGCGCGTCCTCACACCTCGAAAGCAACGGTAGACCTCATCAAAAAGTTTAACTGAGAAACAATGCAGCGTCCACCTTAGTGCCCTGACTTATCCCCATGTGACTTTCACATGTTTGGGGACCTCAAGAAACATCTGAAAGGCCGCAGGTTCCAGTCGGACGATGAAGTGAAGGAAGAGGTTTTGGAATAGTTCCACACGCAACCGAAAGACTTCTTCCATAAAGGAATTACACGCCTTGTTACACAATGGGATAAATGCCTTAACGCATTTGAAGAGTATTTTTAAATTCTTTGTATACACTTTGGATAAAATAAATAATTTTCGTTTTCATTTGTACGACCCTTATATGTATTAATCCTTCATTGATTATGAAACTTTTGGAAAAATAAATACGAAATTCTTCACTGCTGCTTATTGTACTTGTCAGAAAGAAAATTTTTAAAGTGATAGCTGATGACTTATACTTAAGATTATAGATTTCTTACAAATTTTTAGAACACCCAAAACCCCATATGAGATGAAAAAAAATTGATGAATAATGTCAATGCAACAATTAATGTTAAATGTACAGTTAAATTCCATAAACCTCAGCAGATATATTTTAATAGTCTAAAGGGGAGATGCTTATTAATAGGTTAAATAATTAAATCCAAGGGAAAGCTTGTTATCATTTCATCAATTAAATATATTGAAAATTTAAAATATCAGACTTGGATTATGTCTATTATATCAAATCCATGTAATGATCTACTACATTAAAATGCTCTTAATAAGAACCTTGCAAAGGCATATGGAAATAATAACAATCTTTGATACCATATAACATAAAACATACACATATCCCATAAAATTATATTATCAAAAATACCAACTGCAGTATTTCCAAAACTAACTACTTCAATTATTCTAGGGATATCTTTGACAATCCTCATTCTAACAGAAGAAAACTTAAGAAACTTATTTTTTAGAAAAAAATTATTAAACCTGCTTATAAGAAGGGTATATGTGCATGTTCAGGATGCTAAATAGCATATATGCATACTTTAATAATTTCAGAAAACATCAATTTTCCACAGTAGAAAGATGTTTTGATAGATCATTTTCATTACTAAATACAGTAGTACAAATATTACACAGCTGGTTGTTAAATTTTATAAATATAGTAGAGTTTTAGCAAAATGAAGTATTGTAATATATTTTTGAGAATACCACAATTCACTTATAATGGATTTTTTCAAAAAATTTTTAAGGATGAAATAGCAAGTTTAACAAAAAATCATAAAATAAGGAGAAATCCTTCTTACAGTAAAATTTAATTTTTTTAAAGAAAACTTGAAACAACATAAATATTGAATTTAAAATATCAGCATTTCATAGTGTTACATAATTCAATATTTACAGGAGATCCTATCTTAAACTTTATCTGATATATGACATACTTGATTGATCATGCAAGTGGCATTTCCATCCTCTGAAAATTGAAAATGCCTTTTTGTCAATTAAATATGCAAAATGTTTAAAAGTACAACGGTGGCATGGGGAAGAATGATGGATATTTCTCTCTTTTCCTGTCAACGACTAGTTGAGAGGGGGTGTGTGTATATACAGAGTGTCTCAGAATTCATTGTACAAACTTCTAGGGGAGTTAGTATGGGTGATTCTAAGCAAAAAAGTTCATATGAACATGGGTCCGAATTGGAACGATAACTGAGATATGAACAGAAATAAAAATGCCGCCACCAAGATCAACAAGTTAATACACTATCTAGCCAAAAGTCATCGGACACTTTCGATTTTAGACGTTTTGTCGAATATCTAGAAAAATACTTGACGAATCATACTGAAATTTCAGGGATGTAAAAAGGAGGTTACACCTGATATATTTCAGCGAAGGCGCTTTCTCCCGAAGGCAAATAGGGGACCAGCAAAGAAGTGAACCAAAAAAATAATGTTTGGAATCACCCTGTAAAAAATAATGCTTGAAATGCATTGTAGTTGTAGCATATGCTTAAGAGGCTTGTTTTACTTTTCTGTGTTCATTTGTATGAGATTAGCACATATATTCATGGAATATAAAGGTTTCTTTAAAAAGGTCATATTGACTTCACATCAGCGTAAGAAGAGGAAATTGTACTGGTGTCCGATCCAAAAATAAAAGTTTGGAGAAAGCCCCTTATCGTTTTGTTTATTTTTGAGAGCAACTGAAATTCAACTCATTCTATTGGCGATATCTTTCTCAATTTTAATGATATTTGCTTGGGCTTTTTACAAGAGTAGCTCTATACATTTGGCTAATAAATTATGCAAACGACAATTTGGTAAACATGCGCATGCACAGTGAAACATTTAGTAAAAATGCTCATATTTCATCAAATAATTAATATTTTTCTATTCTGATTGCAGGATGTTGTCTGTACTGTAGTTTGTCAAGTTTCCTGTAAATGGCATTGCATTGGGTTGAAAATCCTGCATGTTATAAACAAAAAACTTACAAAAACATTTCGACCTCTTTAAAGAAACCTTTATATCTCCATGAATATAGTGCTATTCTCATACAAATGAACCCAGAAAAGTAAAACAAGCCTCTTAAGCATATGCTACAGCTACAATGTATTTCAAGCATTGTTTTTCACAGGACGATTCCAAACATTATTTTTTAGGTTCACTTCTTTGCTGGTCCCCTATTTGCCTTCGGGAGAAAACCCTCGCTGAAATATATGACGTGTAACATCCTTTTTACACCCCTGAAATTTAAGGATAATTCTTCAAGTATTTTTCTAGATATTCGACAAAACGTCTAAAATCGAAAGTGTCCGGTTACTTTTGGCTAGGTAATGTAACTCGGGTTCTGTAAAGCCTAGATTAATGAAATTTGGAGGAATAACAAGGTACATAAGACCGTGTATACCGTTAAAATTTGATTGAATTCCAACGAGAAGTTTCCGAGTTACACAGTCAAAATTGTAACACGTGCTGGACAAGAGCTTGTAGGGCTTGAGTTTGAGTTCCTCTGTTGCCATTTTCCGCACCGATTCGCAGTTGATTCCGGTCTCACGAGCGATTTGTCTCATTGAGACACTCGGATTTCGCTGGACTCGCTTTTTGATGATTTTACAGTTGCTGGACGTGTTCGTGGTACGCTTTCTTCCTCTTCCTGGACGGTCGCCTTCATGGCCAAGCTCTTTGAACCGTTTGACCGCTTTGGAGACATCTCTGCCAACTTTGAGCAAACGAACAATTTAACATTGACGCTTTCCTTGACGAAACAGCTCCAAAATTGCACTCTGGAAGAAGCCGCGAATTGGCAGCCGCCCTGAAGGACCGCCATGTCGACATCGCTTGCGTCCAAGAGACAAAATCGAGTGGGGCAAAAGCAAGAGACATTGGAGAAGGATACAGACTCCATTATAATGGTGAAAAGAGGACCAGAATGGTGTGGGTATAGTGGTCACCTCCAATCTCAAAAATAGCGTCGTGGCAGTCAATCGTGTATCGGATCGCCTCATGTCAATCGAAATCGACTCTGGCAAAAGTGTGCACGAAACTGTAAATCCACCCATTTGGATGACTTGCAAATATCAGCTGCTACTGAAATATCGATTTGAGACAGCTGCTGAAGTTTCAGAGGAATGCTGCTGCTGTAAAAGGCATGGATGACTTAGTAAACTTAAATAGCAATTATGTTTCGCAAGGAACCGTAGCCTTATGGGTTATCTCTTGCTATGCCCCCCCAGACGGGATGCTCTGATGGGACCAAGAATGAGTTCTGGACTCAACTCGAAGATCATCTCCAATCAGTGCGGGTTGAAGAATACCTTGTTATCGGAGGCGGCCTAAATAGCCACCTCGGGGCCAAGAGAGAGTGCTATGAACCCCACCATGGCGGACACGGTTTCGGAACATGAAACGATGACGGTAGTAGAATTCTGGATTTTGCAGAGGCTCACAACCTTGCTGTGACCAACACCTTCTTCAGAAAGCGCCCATCCCACCTGATCATCTACGCCAGTGGTGGAAGATATACACAAATCGATTACTGCATGACGCCCAGGAACAACATGAAGTTTGTATCAAACACAAAGGTCTGAAAACATTGCCCCACAACATCGACTATTAGTGCTCTATATACACTTAGATATCGGACAGCATCGGCACCCGCCCATGACTGACGTCAGTTCATATTAAATGGTGCAGGCTGTCCAAACATAAGGACCGATTCAGGACCGAACTTGACCAGCTAGATTTTGACCCTGACCAACCAGTGAACGAAATATGGAACAGCTTGACGGAAAAAATCCACAGGATCGCCCGTGATGCGCTTGGACAAACCAAACCAGGGACGCGATATATAGAAAAACGGGTCTGGTGGTGAGATGCAGAAGTGCAGAGGATCGTCAAAGAAAAGAAAATCGCGTTTAAAAGGTGGCGCCAAACGCAAACAGATCTAGATTATCAACAATATAAAACCTGCAAGTCGGCAGCAAAGAGCCGTTGCAGCAGCGAAATCGGCTCACTATGACCAACTATATACCGACCTGGACTCACCAGAGGGGGTGAATAAGAACAAAGAGTCCCTCGGCTAATGATGATCAAACGATCACGAAGAGGTGTGTCCCGCCGACTATCGTGCGGACGCATAGCGTGCCGTTTAAGACGATTTTAAGTGAGCTCGAGAAGTATGTTCCAGTGGAAAAGATCACTGATAGAAACGTCACGACTTCTCAACTAACCGTGGAGTACAACACTGGACCGCAGAATAACATCTCTGAATGCACTACGTGCAGTACATTTGCAAGAATGCAGGCCGGGTGCCTTTGATCTCCACCCAAAACCGCAAAAAAACGTCTCCAATTTGCCTGTGATCACCAACACTGCACCGTCAACGACTGGAAGAAGGTCTGCTGGTCGGATGAATCCCTTTTCCTATTGCACCGTGCAGATGACCGACGCAGAATTTGGAGATAACAGCACGAACCGATGGACCCCTCCTGTCTGGTTTCCACTGTTCTCAAAATGCTCCAGTTTCGTGCACATTGTTTGCCAAATTTTCCTGTTTTCCACCCAAAACCAACCAAATGTGTGAATTTCCAGTTTCGTGCACACGTTTTGCCAAATTTTCCAGTTTTCCACCGAAAACCACCCAAATGGGTGGATTTCCAGTTTCGTGCACACGTTTGGCCAAATTTTCCTTTTTTCCACAGAAAACCACCCAAATGTGTGATTTTCCAGTTTTGTGCACACCTCAAAAGCACAGAAAACCACCCAAAACCACGACACCGCTCAACGCAAGACATCGGCCAGATCAAAAACATTAAGGGCGATGACCACCAGGTACTGCGAGATCCGTCCGCTGTTCTAAGGCGATGGAGTGACTACTTTTTGGTGATCAGCAATCAAGAATTCCAGCATCCACTGATCACGAGCGTCGCCCCTGTTCATGGGCCTGTCCCGCCCATTACAATCGCCGAGGTGGAATTGGCAATAAAGAAAATGAAAAACGGAAAAGCAACTGGACCCGACGATGTTCCAGTCGAAGTATGAACGCTTTCTGATCGACGTGGAGCTGTGATCTTAACTGAACTCCTCAATAAAATAACCAATAACGGAGAAGTTCCTAAAATCTGGTTGAACAGCACCACGGTGCCCATCTGGAGGAACAAAGGGGATGTGAGCGAGTGTTCCAACTATCGCCCTATTCGCCTATTATGTCATACGATGAAGATTTTCGAATGTATTATTGATGCCCGTATCCGGAAGATTGTCAACATTACTCCAAACCAATGTGGCTTTATGAAAGGGTGTGGCATCACTGACGCTATCCATGCTGCTCGTCTCCTTTTGGAAAAGTACAGGGAGAAGAACAGAACAGTGCACATGGCTTTCCTGGACCTAGAGAAAGCTTTCGATAGGGCGCCTCACGATCTTATCTGGCACTCCCTCAGATCTCATGGAGTCCCTGAAATATACATCGAGTGGATACAACTTCTATTGTATGAGAACGTACGGAAGCGATTAGGAGTGGTCCCGATCAAGGACAAACTGCCTGAATCCCGCCTACGATGGTATGAACACGTGATCCGGAGTGCTGAGGACTCTGTGGCCAAGACAGCTATGAACATCGACCCTGGTGGATGCCGACCCCCAGGCCGGCCAAGGAAACGACAGAATTACAGAGGACTTGAAGATCGCCAGCGCATATCCGGAGGACGCCTTGGATAGAACCAAATGGAGGAAAGAACGGACCCTGCAATAGCGGGAATAACGCCAGGATGAAGAAGAAGAAAGAGTTCTTGGGAGGGCAGGAGTTTGGCTCCAATAAGGAAGTGAAAAAGGCTGTTCTGATGTAGTTTCGACATCAGCCTGAAGTTTTCTACAGAACCGGTATCCAGATGTTCCCAGAACGCTAGAAAAAATTGTGAAGAGAAGCAAGGAAAGTTCTTTGAGAAATAAAATAACTATTAGTTGTGTGTGTGTGTTTGTTTGTTTTTGTGTGTATGTGTGTTTGTTTGTTTGTTTTTGTGTGTGTATGTATGTGTGTGTGTGTGTGTGTGTGTGTGTGTGTGTGTGTGTGTGTGTGT
>JAHWFO010069601.1:207065-218494 GCA_023313115.1 Rhysida immarginata | reverse complement strand
TGTGTGTGTGTGTGTGTGTGTGTGTGTGTGTGTGTGTGTGTGTGTGTGTTGTAACGATTATAACTCAAGGAGTGGGACGAGGATCAAACGACTTCTGTGAACTCTCGCTTCCTTGTGCTACAGAGGTAGTTTCCTTCGTAGGTCATTGTTTGAAGATGATAGAAAAGAACAATGTCGTTAATTAAAGATAATACAACCTCTGACAATTAAGTTCGGTGAATGAGTTCACACAACAAAATGCAAAACAGATAGAGCCGCGTTTACTTTATTGTCCTTCGAAATAATCACCCTGGAAGGCAATACACTTTTGGGATCGGGTGCATAAGTCCTGGAAGCTCCTTAGGTATGGCTTTAAGTTCGCGTGTCACATTTGCTTGAATGTCTGAAATGTCCGCAAATCTGTGTCCCTTTAAGGCCCGTTTCAGGCGTGGGAACAACAAAAAGTCTGCCGGTGCCAAGTCTGGTGAATAAGGTGGATGAGCTATGGATACGACCCCTTTGTTGGCCAGAAACTGTTGCACGATTACGGCAGTGTTCCTCTTTGATCCATTATCCACAGTTACGTGCGCACGCTACACCGTCAACTGAAGAAACGAGCATCTGCTAAACCATTGCACGCACAAACGTGACCTGTCTGAGCTTGCTTAAACAATGACTGGGCTTGTATTCACATGCATTGTTACTCGCGTAAAGCTCGCACAGATTAGGGTGTGACGTCATTCACCGAACTTAATTCAACGTTGTATAAACGACGATATATTGATTGACTATATTTAACTTGTCTTCATTTCAAGAGGCTGAAAACCACTCTTTCGTTCCTTGAAGTTTCTTCTCTTCTCATAATGTTAAGTTTCTTGTTAACTAGGAGCTGCTGAAGGGGAAATAGTAACATAACAATTAGACGCAAATGCAAATGTTCTGACGAGTAACCGTGGCTTTATTCTTCTCTTTGATGAAAAGAAAGAATTCTATAGAAAACATAAACAGAGATTAATTGGCCTTATTTCAAACATCACGGACATAAGATCCTTAATCAACTTTTCGCCGACGGGCGTTCAGAAAAACAAAAAAAAAAAAAAATGGTATAATTATAAAAATGTTTTAAATAATTAATTATCTCTATTTCAACAATAACCATTTTCGTTATAAAAGGGGATTCAGTCTTAAACAATCAAACTTTCTTATCTTCTTATATCAACCGAATTTATCCACTATATGGCAAGGAAAAATCAACTTTCGAAGATTTCTTTAAGTAATTCTCGTTCAGTTTACTCTTCCGAGGTTTTAACTAAATACCGTTCTTTACACTCAAAGTTTAACGAATTACAGTTTACACCTTTCTATTCGTGTTAATAAAAGTTTAGCATATTAATTATTTTCTAAGATCGTCAGGTAAATCTTCCAGTATCTTCAATACCTTTTTTTGAAAATACCTTCTATAGAAATTAGGTTAATAAACTAAGTCATAAATTTTCGGTAAGTATATTATCATTTGCTTTTGCTGGTCGAAATAATCACAACAAATGTCGGTAAGTTTAGGGAAAAGGGGAAGGAAGCTAATACTATTCTAATAATACTCATGGGCAAGGAAGGAATTCCAAAATCGTGAAAAATAGTCCGATTTTTGGAAGAGTTAGTGTAAACTTACGACAAATAATCAGCACACGACATGTTGAAAACCAATCCATGGAAAGCAACTTTTCTCTGGCCTTTGAGGTAGACTGCGATCGTATGGCAAGCCGTTTTAACATTTATTCCTTCTTTTTGTGCAATGTACAAATTCTTTGACATATCGTTAATTTCTTTGCGCGGTTTTAACATTTATTCCACAACAATTTCTGCAGTGTACAAATTCTCAAGACTTATCGTTAAAAAAGATGCTTTATATGTGGCTTTGAATTTGTGATATGTAAAATTGAATTAGCGATATGTACCTTGGAATTAACGATATGTCGACTATATTTACACATTCCACAATTTAATCTTTCTTTTCAGACTTCATGTTGTCGTCAACCTGAACTAAAATAGATCAAAAAGAAACGAAATCTTTTAACAGAGTACTATGTTCTATACATGGCCCATTTATTATCTCAATACCGGCTGGAAGCGAATTCCATTCCATGTTCATTTCTATGACATTCTTCTTGGAGGTCTTTCCAACGAAACACGTTTCTCGGCGGATATCTCTTATACTCCTCTGTGATTTTTATTAACATTGGGAGTATCGTAAAGATAACCTTTTGTGGGTTTTCATATCTATTAAACAATTCTTCTCTGCTCGAGTCATCACCATCTGATCGCGGGACTCCTCGTCGTAATGGCGAGCTGCGTTCTCTTCATAATAATGTTATTGCTATATTTTACTTTTGTCGTTAAGGCGGATAAAGAAACCTTTTTAACCAACCTTTATTGCTTGTATATCATCATTGTTGTCGTAAACTATTGTTTACGTAGGCTCAGAACTATAATTGTTGCCTTTTAACTTCTTAAGAAGAGGCGATTACTTAGAGGCGTCTATATATTTATATTCATTTCGGAAACCTTTTTTCTCTAAAGAGCCTTGGGGAAGAAGAGGGAGGCGGAGTAGGAGAGATCTACTGTGTGTGTGTGTGTGTGCGTGTCTGTGTGTGTGTGTGTGAGTGTGTATCTGTGTGTGTGTGTGTGACCAAAAAAGAAAATGTTTTTTATAGTTTCCTGATTTTATAAAAGATTCCAGGTTAGGTTAGGTTAGGTTAGATCAAACTTGAACGCCCCTCGTATAATTCCATATCCCTGTTAGTGCGTCCAAGAAAGAAAAACATTTTTTGTTTAATTTAAATTTGTAATTAAAATTATTTTAAAGGCTCAGAGTTTTGCGGCATCATAAAAACACTTTCTTTCATGATGAAAATTACTAACCGCAAGATTAGTCATTTTTAATTGATCTATTATAAGAAGACAATAAAATAAGGGTGTAGATTAAATGAGTTATGAAGAAAAGAAAGTTATTTATAAAAATGTATAAATAAAAAGTATTTATTTTTTAAATTTCTGTCTTTTCTCTTGGTAAACTGAATTATTTTCTGATAATTTAAGTGATTTAGTGCACATTGATATCAAGCAAAGCTATAAAGGAGGTTAGCTGGATGGATATTGATTTTAGTTTTGGTTTTTATGGTGTGTTCATAGTGTTACCATCTGGTGCCAAATAAAGAGAGCATTACCATGCTATTACTACGAATACAAAGTATAAATTCAATACCAAATTATAAAGGAGAAATATTTCAAACGTACCGTGTTTAAGATGTAACCACAGTTAAAGCTTTAATTTAAAATTACAACAGTAGTTTGGAAAGGATTTATTAAAGCGCATCGATCGTTCAATGGTAGAATGCTTGCCTGCTGCGCGGTCAATCCGGGTTCGATTCCTAGCCGATTTAGGTGTAATATTTTAGTTACTTCTTTAATCAAATATTTAAACTTCTTTTGTATTAGATCATAATATTTTTTGTTTCAAAAATAACCTAATCTAACCTAACCTAACCTAACCTAACATAACCTAACCTTCCTATTAAACTATACGTTTTCCTTTCTAATAAAACTGTACAAAGTGTATCCATATGCTTTTGTATATCCCATATGCTTTTAGGGAAAGAACGGAATGGAGAGTTTTAGGGAATGAATGGAATTTATACATACTTCTCATCTGTCATTTACAATTTGATAATTACAGGTGAAGAATATTATAGAATAGTGATCAGTTTGATAGAATTTGGGAAAATAAGATGAATAATTAAATAACGATTAAGTAATGATTCATAAAAATCCACGATCGGCATTCAAAGTAACCCTGTCTATACAATTCTTAACTTGTGGTTACCAAAAATAAGTAAAGAAAGTCTGAAAGTTCGGAGTGGGGGGGGGGGGGAGCGTAGCCTCCATCGACGGTCGCCGGAGGGGAGGGTCGCTCACTTACAAGGCACAAAAACACTCACTGATAGATATGCACAAAAGCCCTAATTCATCGTTAACATATCGTCCTTGTAATAATGGATACACGCTGTACAACTTTTGTAAACTTGTCTCTTTTGATTCAGATATCTTGTCAAGTTACTTTTGTGTTTTAAATTTATTTTTAGATCTTTTTGTATTAATTTGGAATTCTACTGGAAATCGTAGATCTAATGATGGGAACAAGCAACAGTCCTCGAACGTTTGATCACCATTGAAATATGATTCTTATAGTAAAAGCCTTTTATATAATTTTTTTTTAATTTCATTTTATCATGTGGATTGACCTTTTGTTACCTTCAGTTGTGGGATTTATGGGATGAAATTACTTTTTCGATGAAATATTTCTTCTGACATTAGTGCTAAATGGATTTAATTTCAACTGAAATTAATAATTAATTCACAAATAAGAGAATATGTTAGTGACTTTGCTGCATTTTATTCAACTAATGGGTGATCATAGAACTTTATTTTTAGTCAAATTATTGGGAATTATAACCTTTCGTAGTATATTTGATATTGCTACAGTCAGAAGACTTTTTTTGCGCCATTACACGCTTATACCAACTGTGAGTGGATCATTTAATATCACGAAATTAAAAGGTAATCCAATCTATATGATCTCTGATTCATATTACTCGAGCATAAACTCAAGGTTCGTTTAATTGTTTATTTAATGAGGTATGTAAGCCGTGAACCAAACATGGCTTAAAAATCGTACAGTCACATTTAACCAAATAACAAACAAAAAAACTAATAACTAATAACAAATAACACTTGAAACAAAAACACTTGAAACAAACCAAGCTGGAAAAGCAGTACAACAAAAATTACACCTCGCATGCCAAAGTAGCAGGAGCATTGATTATTAAAAACTTAACTAAGAGCGGGGAGAAAAAGTAATAAATGATTATTACTCTTGTCTTTTGATAATCTTCAATTAATAACAAAACAAATGAAGAGAAAAAAATAAACAGCTTGACCCGGACGTGATTTGAACACGCAGCCTTCTGATCTGGAGTCAGACGCGCTACCGTTGCGCCACCGGGTCGCTACGTTATAATCACATCTCATTTGGCTTTACAATGTTATCTAAATAGACTAAACCCAACTATGGAGTTAGTATTTACTGTGGATTATGGAAGATTAGTTAGAATTGGTAAAGATACGTTTCCTTTTTTAGTCATTTTTTAAAATAGTGGTCTTCCTTTTAGGCTTACTTCATAAACACAATAAATGAAATAAGAAGATTCCATAATCAATGAAGACTCGCATTCGCTGAAGTGTTATTTATCCGGCATATATTATAACCTAATCTTCATACACCCATGAAATATCATTTTTATTCATTCAGTAATGTGTATTAGTGGTATATCTTATTAGTTTTATTAAATTACACGCAAAAATAGTTTCGTAATCAAATATTATGCAAATTTCTGAAATTCAGCGTGCACCTTTTTGCGTGTTGAACTATTTCGAAACTAGAGTGCGCTCTAAGACTGAGACGAGTAGAGTGGTTATAAAGGCACTCTAGAGACGAGTAGAGCACTAGATAAAAGAGACGAGATATTACTCTCCTTTATTTTTTTCCTCATTATGAGAGATGTATATGAAACGTTCATAAGCCTCTGAATATTTGTTCTGATGAGAATAATTTCTAAGTATTAAATTAATATATTTACCACTTTCTTTTGTTGCTAAAATTGAAATGAGGCTAATTTTATGAATTTACTTAATATAATGCCAGGAATTTATGTACTCTTCATAAATTCCTGATAAAACGTTTTCTTTTTTCCCGATATACTCATTATTCACGCATAGAATAATAATATTAATTTTATAGAGATTATTATTGACGTCTATGCGATAATTCTTTTTTTTTCATTCAAACAAATGTTCTTGTTATCAGTTTTGCCCTATGTTTTAGCAAGCGACGACTTCACAAGCAAAACTTAACGCCAAAAGCGGACTCTATGAACTACACGTTCTCCAGAGCAAACCAACGAGATAGAATACATGTATTGTATTTCGTTGGAGCAAACCAACAGAGTAACTAAAGTCCGTGGAACAAACGGAATAAAATCAATAATTATAAAAACCAAGAGCACGTTATGAAAAAAACGCCTTCATCAGGGTTCAATTGAGTACATGCACGAAGTTAACGGAGCTGATATGAAACATTTCTGACAACTGACCCTCTTTTAACAAGTTTGAAAAATTTCTATCATCTCGGATTAAAATTTTGGGAAATTCTTTCAATCCAAAATGATAGAATCATTCATAGGATGGATAAATCCCCTCTTTCATCTATCCTCGATGCATTTCGAAACTGAAACGAACAGTTAAGGAAGAAGGCAATAATTTCCATTTAGTTATCAATTTTTAAATTTTTTTCGTGGTGAAATTTTAAGCACATAAAAGAGTAATTAATGAAAGTCCTCATAGATAAAAGATTAAGCTGTTCAGTTAAAAACTCAAATGGAAATATAAAACTTTCTCTTTCAGGCGTTACTGGCGCTAGCATACACGAGTGTTCGCAACTTCGTGTTGCGATAAAATAGCTCGGCTTTTCAAAAAAAATATTTCATTAAACTGGTAAAAAATAAATCGAACTACGAAATTTATATCATATATTTAATATTTAAATATTGCGATTAAAGTTATGAAACATTGAAAATTAAAAAAGATTAAACATTTATCATTTTGATAATACAAATCAATTCTTCCTACCGTATTTTCGTGCGTTTAGTCCGCCCATCCTTTAATCGTATTTAATAAAATATACATTCCAAATATTTTTTTCACGTAATCCGCATTTTACAGTGAATTTGAAAATTTGTAAATTTGAAAAGCCCAAGCAGAGAGATCAGGAATCATCATGCTGCATGAAGAAGTAGTTCAGAAAAAAAAAGTGTACGAAAGCTCAGTTGGAGATTTAACTGTTAACTTGTTTTTTTGCATTTGCTTACATCGCAAATACAGTACAAATATAAAAAAGAATTTTGTTTTAAGAATTTATTCTGTCTCTCCTATCATCCTGTTTTATTCTTAAACTTTATTAAACAGTATATTTACTACCTTCATCCATACCTGATACTATACATTTTTCTTATTTATAAATTATTACAATTTCAATATATAGCGAATGTTTACAGTGACAAATTCGGATTTCGGAGCTTTGTTCATCTCTCTTTTGCCTGCCGACTCTGTTAATTGCACCTCTGGGTTAGATACTGTACAAGTATTTTCTCCATTGCTTACTTTAAAAGAAAAAAAAAGAGAGAGAGAGAGAGAGAGAGACCGAGACCGAGAAACATAAAACATAATCATAGAGACTAGAACAGTTTTTCACGTGTACCAAACTACTCAAGCGTTTAAATTGTTGAAGTTGAATCAGATATCAGAAAGAAAAACACAATAAAAAATAATATTCAAGAAAAAAAACAATACACTTACACTATGCCCAGTTGCTAATTATAACAATCGAATGATCACAGTTATATGTCTTATTTTCTAAAATCATAAGTTATAAAATAATTTGGTTCACTTCATTGATTAATATACTTAAAATTCTACCATGATCTCATGTAGAATTTTGTAAATTTATATTTGCATAAGAGGAAAACACCATTTAAGCTCAGTGGGGTGTTTTGTACTAACCAATTGCTGATCATATATCACACACTTTCATTAAAAACTGATGAAATTGAATGCCAATTCACAAAATTTTATCACTGCTCAGTAAGTAAAAACAACAGAATACATCTCATATTATAACACAACCTCCATCGGTTCCGATGGCATCCCCTCTTACGTCTACAAAGCCTGCAGTGCTTTTCTCATCTGCCCTCTAAAACACATCTTCAATTTTTCAATCAAAACCGGCACTTTTCCTCAATTATGGAAAAATACCAAAATGGTTCCTTTGTACAAAAACAAAGGTGATTCAAACAATATCAAAAATTACCGCCCCATTTCTGTGCTTTGTTTTCCAACAAAAATTTTTGAATATGCAGTCTATCAAAGAATCTATCCCACTGTCTCGCGCCATAATTCTCCCTACCAGTATGGCTTCATGAACGGTAGATCAACTCAATCGAATCTCATGGATTGTACACATCTCATTGGTGATGGGATTGCCCAAAACTGTCAGGTTGACTTAATATACATAGATTTTGAGAAGGCGATTGACAAGGTGGACCATTTTCTCCTTACTAAAAAACTTTTACAATTTGGATTGCATCACTCGCTTGTCAAATGGTTATGCTCATACCTTACTGATCGAACAAATTATGTTGTCATAAATGGCACTACCTCGAAAAGCTTCATATCCTCCTCAGGAGTGCCCCAGGGTTCAATCTTAGGAACCATTATTATTTCTCCTGTGCATTAATGACATACAAGATGTAGTAAAATCATCCTGTTTGTTTTTGTTCGCAGATGACATCAAAGTGGGAAAAATTATTCCTACCCCTCTTGACTGCTTTGATTTGCAACTAGATCTATACTCTATTAGCTCTTGGTGTATCGAAAATAAAATGTATACTAATAAAAAGTGTCACTCGGTCACTTACTCACTGAAACATTCTCTTCATAGCTTCTCGTACATCCTTAATGGTTCTTCTCTTGATAAACAAATTATAAAGGGGTCTTTTTTAAGCACAACCTATCTTTCACCGACAATATAAACCACATTATCTCTAAAGCCTATAGGATCTCTTATTTCATTGTTCGAAACTCTACACGTTTCAATAGCACAGAATTTTCTGTTTTCTTATTGAACTCCCTAGTAAGACCCGGCTTAGAGTATGCTTCTGGTCTCCGTACAATGTTACGTTACAGTGGCGTCTTGAGAAAGTTCAAACAGATTTTCTATGCTGCCTTCTTCACTTATCAAATCATAAATTCAGTTAATGAAAATTTATATGCTACAAACTCTTACCTCAGAGATCACTTTCGTTGTGAAACGCTACTTAACAGACATATTTATCTCGACGCCTGCTGCTTATTCAAATTATATAATCTAACCTATTCTGTTAGATTTCTCAATTTCATAAAACTATGCATTCCCAAACTAAACTCAAGAAACACTGATATATTTTATTTACCACTGACTAAGAAATTTATTACAAACAATCTCCCTTTCAATCGATTATGTAAATTAGGCAATATATTCTCAAATTTAATTGATATTAACTTTCTAAATTATAATGAATTTAAAGTTATAATTTATGAACATCTAAACTCTTTTTGTTATTACTGATGCTTATTGTAAAATTTTTGTTTCTACATTAGTTTTGATGTTTCAATTTTTGTTCTTGTATTTGTTTTCCTGTAAGCTGTCATTGGGCATTTCTAAGCCTGTTGCTTCCAATAAATAAATAAATAAATAACTGCATGGTTCCATTTAAAAATTATTTAACAGAATGCCATTATAGCATTCAAAAGAGGGAAGAAATTATTGAGTTTCATAAAAAAGGCCTAGGATTGACTGCGATAAGTAAATGAACCTACATGAAAATTCCTACAGTTCAATCAATAGTAAAAAAATGGAAAAATCATATCAAATTTGCTCAAAAAAGCAATGTTTTAATGAACAAAGTTAACTTAAAACGGAAGATAATTTACAGGATAACTGTTTAAAAAATAAATAGTTTTATTAGACTCCTGTTTTTTAGAAAACAAATATACGATTTTAGCTCGAATGTCTTGAACGGACACGTGCATAAAAATACACGGATGACGGTACCCGTCTACACGGATACACAGGTACCGTCATTCATATTTACACGTGTATTAAGAACACACCCGTGTACCCGTGTGCTTTTATTACCCGTCAAAAATCGTAGGCTCTAGTAGTAATGAAACAATGCTTCCATAGAAAAATCGCCCTGCTCTCACAGATACCAAAGGAAAGGAGATAAAAACTCTGATATATCCAAGAGGTTATCTACAAAATGTAAAATGACATATAAACAAGAGGCCTAAAAAAAATCATGGAAAGGCTGATTAATTTTGCACACATTTTTCATATTTACTGTGCTCTATCATGGCCAACTGTATAAAGGTTAGGATAAACGGTAACAGTTATACAGTTTTAACATTAGAAAATAAATTAAAAAGACGGCACGAACTTTTAAGTGATTTTTAACACAATATAAGAATAAACGAAGCGACCGCCATTTGGGTTTTTCACCATTATCAAACCATCTTTAATTCATCTTTTTCCCCTTCACCCCTTCGAGGTATTCACGATGGTCCTCATCACGAGATAAATATTCCCTTTACCCCTTTCCTCCTTTTTAATAAAATAATCACGGATTGGATGAAGTTAGGATTAGTTAAGTTTAAAGACGACGACCGCCGATTGCATTTTCCACGTTTAAGCTATGAAAAAAGCAGAAGGGAACAGAGAAAATCGGATAAATGAGCAAGAAAAAAAAATTTTTTTGCGGAAAAATAATTCCTATTCAAATAAAATGAGGAAAAAAATGTCTTTCGAAGGCACCGCTGGGATTCGAACCCAGGATCTCCTGTTTACTAGACAGGCGCTTTAACCAACTAAGCCACGGCGCCTCTATTTCTACTCTCCTCACTTAGCTCTTTTCAACATTGTCACATTCGTGAAGTTTTTTGGTTGTTTCGTTTAGCAGTTCATGGCATTGCTTTTCCTTATATAATTGATATTTTCACATACACAATGCCTTTATGAGTAAAATAAATGGCCTTCTACTTATTTGACACAATACAGACGATCATTCTTTCCCTTTGCGCCCTCTATGGGCACGATTGTATGTTTTGAAAGCTGTAACATAACCTAGAACGCTCATATTCGTAGACATTAAAACTAATCTAATGACTGGCGCGTGTCTGAAAGAACGGACCCCAATGGAGACTGTTTGTGCGCATGCGTTTCCTTTGGGTGCAACTAAAACCTGATCGCACTGATCAAAGCATGCAGGCCAGCCAACACCACTATGGAGATTTAGTATGAAATCTCCAATGATGTGAATAAAAGAACATCTTTGGAAATCTCATTGTTTTCTCTCAATGAAATGCAAATTTTTATATATTTTATTTTTTCTAAATTTTTATTAAAGATGTGTTTCAGGTATATAAATGTATATATAAATGCATAAAACAAAGGTCCCGAATAATAAAATGTTAATAATTATAATTTATGAAATAATAATAATAATTTATGAAATAATAATAATAATAATAATAATAATAATAATAATAATAATGTTAATAATTTAATTGAATTTAATACTATTTTCTGTTCATGAATGTTTCTATTTACAAATGCCATTTGGGATTTTTATTTAATAAAAGACTTCTCTGCATACAACTCTGAGATTTTTATTTCTTTTAATTCTATGTCACTAATTTAGAAAAAATGAATCTTTAAAAAAAAGTTCATATTTATTTTTTTTTTA
>JAHWFO010069601.1:171254-206965 GCA_023313115.1 Rhysida immarginata | reverse complement strand
GGGGGGGGGGGGGGATGGTGGTTTAAACATCTTAATTCCAATAATAAATAAATCAAGAATGTTCTGTGAAGGTTTATTACACATCATGTCTTTCTTCACCTTTTTTAGCTCTTTCCTCCCTTCTGTGGTCAATGGTAGTCATATTTGAACCCACCCTTAAAAATTACGTGGTCAAAGAAATTAGTTACCCTCTCCCCAACGAAGGTATTAAAATGCATTTTTGATTCATTTTAAAATTAATTTGTCCACATGGACAGTACTTGATCCCTCTCCCTTCCTTTTGTGGTCATAAGTAGTCAAATCCTGCCTCCCCCCCTAAGTTGACCAAGTGGTTTGTCCAACGAGATAGATGGATGTATTCTATCTCGCTGGGTTTGTCGCTTATAAAGAAAAAATATTCTGGGTCATCACAGCCAAACAATACTTTTATAAAGAAAAAATATTCTTTTAAAGAGAATCCGTACATGTCGAATTTATTGACTTTTGTTCGCTGGAACATTAGAAATGAATTAGAACATGAATACTATAAGAATTTCTATATTTTTATAATAACACTAGGTCATTCCCGTTTAGAAAAATAAATTCCTTGTCTATGGGAATTTACCCACCATCCACCCGCAATACGTTTGCATATTCAAATTTTGACAATAATTGAAAATAATGAACTGGCGAACTCGGATCTAATTTTATTTTAATTATATAATTAATATCTAGTCCCAGCTGGGTCTATGTAATTTTTTAATTTGTGTGTGTGTGTGTGTGTAAAAAATATACAAAATTTAAAGATTTATCAATATATAAAAAGGATTAAATTTGATGTTTATTTTAGCGAAAATTTAAGAAGTCCTTTCCTAGTTGAATGCTCTATCGAATATTGACAGATTATTTTCAGTTATTATTTATAATTATTCATGATATGGACACGACATAAGCGAAAACTTATATACAAAACTTTTATACATTTATATATCTGCAATACATCATTTAACAAATTTTAAAAAATTAACAAAATGTTATAAAAATACCTTAAGTTGGGAACACATAGATCCCAACTGAAAATTAAAAAATAAATATTAAAATTAAAAATTTATTCATTTTTATTTAAATTAAAAAAAAAAACGACTTCAGTGAAAACATATATATACCTTTAAATATACATTTATATACACATTTATATACCTCAAACACATCTTTAATAAAAATTTATAAACAATAAAATATATAAAAATTTACATTTCATTGAGAGAAAACAATGAGATTTCATACCAAATCTCCATAGCGGTGTTGGCTGGCCTGCATCAGTGAGATCAGGTTTTAGTTGCACCCAAAGGAAACGCATGCGCACAAACGGTCTCCATTGGGGTCCGTTCTTTCAGACACGCGCCAGTATCTAAGACATCTGTTTAAAGGAGAACGCATAGCCGATAGATGACTCAGAGAAATAGCAATGCACGCAATTGTAAGCGTAATAATATTTTGCAGCGCGCCTCTCTTGAAAAAGTAGAGTACATGAGTCGAGGTACCAAATTACTACAATTCGTGCCTAATAATATCAAAATATTTTTTCAGACGCTGTGTATTTTTTCAGACTCATTTTTTGGAGGAAAGAATCAAATTAATAATAAGATTCTAGGTAAGTTGAAACTAGTGTAAAAAATGTGTTAACTACTCTTCTTTCTCTCAGAGAGCAATAATGGGTTCTTTACTGATTTCTTGCAATGGACTACCCTCTATCGGTAGAAAATATAACGAATATATCTTTCTGATATCATCGCCTTCAAATGATAAAAATTTTAAGCGCATTTTATTTAAATTTCTTTCAAATTTCATTTGGCCCATATTTTCTTCTTACTATATCTTATGAAATATTCTTTTTTAATTATTATTCCTTTTGTAATTACTATTAATTAATTTTATTATTAACTATATTATTATTAATTACTGCTTGGCAGTTCTTATCAATCTTATTATTAATTAATGCAACACTTAAATTTTCCCCTGTCTCTTTTATAAAATCCAAATTAATGCCGTAACAAAAATATATTATGGTATATACTGTTGTTTGCGCTTCCATTTCTGTACATTTTGATGCAATTGACTTTCTTTTGGATAATAAAATTAAAAATAATAATAGAAAAGAAAGCTGATTATGAAAAAAAATTTAAAACTTTTGATGCGAAACACTTTAGCCAAAGATAGACTACGGAATATATTTTCACGAATATGGTTGTTATGTGATTACGTTTACAAATTGCATAACGTACTGCGTTTACGTACTCTGAAGATCAAACTTTCTCTTGAGAGTCAAAATTTACACATGATAAAAAAACCAATTTTTAATTATTATAACAAGTACAGTGGCGTAGCCAGGATTTTGCAATGGAGGTTTCCAACTAAAGCTCTCCCTATCCAGAGCTTTATTTCCAACATGATTTCGGCGCCCCCTATGTAACTTAATGATTTTACAAACAAGACTAATGGTTAAAATAGGATTAAATACATTAAAAAAGTCTTTTTTATTTTCTTTTTTTTAAATTTGGCACAAAAGAAAATTATTTTGTTAACCGATTTAATTTTTAAATTTTCATTTTATTTCCATCTCGGAAGGGATAAAGATTACAAAGAAACAAAGGAACTTATAAATCTTATAAAAATACTAAACGGAAAAAACTAATTTAATACATAAAGACTCGATGGAAAGAAAAAAATCTTATGAATAATATATAATATTTAAAATCCTACATTGATGACAAAATTATTACAACCCAAACGAAACAAAATGTTTACAAGCAAATGGGCCTTTTTCAAACGAGAAAGCGCGAGATTATGGCCGCGCTCATGCATGATCGAAAACGAGGCTGACTGGTGAAGCGCAGCTTGCTGCGAAGGAATGAATGCTTATTCAATCCCTTTCTTTAAATGCACTACCACAGATATCATTGAAGGATGTAAAAGAAATTGTTAGATCCAAGGCTTAAGGAACCGAGAGAAATCTGGAAACTGTTGATCAAATCAAACCGTTCATTGTTTTCAGGATGCAAATTACAAATTTCAGGACATATATAAAAATTTTCAGTTCCTTCTTCAATGATGATCATTACTTCAAATCCATTTGACAAATGAGGTTTATTTTGTCGTCGTTGTTGTTGTGTTGTTGAATAACCAGCAATGGACAACGTTCTTCTCAACTCATTATTATTCCTTTTCTGAGTCCAAAATGCGCCGTTTTAATTCTTCATTTTTTCCCGAAAGCCTTTTGAATGTACCAACCTGGTTTCATGTGGTGTACGTTTTTATATGTCTGCTTGTGAAATTTGTAATTCTTCTATGTCCTTTTGTGTTTCATTTATCCAAGTATTGGCTATTTTCAATTTTGACATATATTTGGAAATTTTTTCTGTGAGCCTATTGGGGTTTATTCTTTCAAGATTTTCATAAAAAACTATTCTCCTTTTCCTAACGGTACAGTATTAGTAATTTTTTCAGTATGTGTGCATATTTCATTGTTGCGACATACTTTAAATATTGATCCCAACATTTTTCTTAATATTTTTCTTTCAGCTACTTTCAGTTCTTGAGTTAACATTTTTTTGATGAGGTTCAGACACTTAGCTTATAAAGTACTTCTGGGCGTATTACTGTTGTTTAGTGCCAAAGTTTAGCATTGAATGATATTGACTTCTTATAGATACCTTTGGTGAGGAAATAGGCCGATTTCATCTTACTGACTCTTGCTTTAAAAGCTTTTTTCTCTGATCCGTTTTGTTAAATTCTTCTAAATACTTGAACTTTTATTTATTCTGTCAAATTGTCATATTGGGTAGTCTTGACGTTCGTCATAAACTTGGTTTTTGGAAGGAGATTCTTAAACTATATCTCTTTTAACTTTTTGTCATATGTGTTATTATTTTCATTGCATGGATTGCAATAAACAATCATTGCCAGTGCGTTTACATTTATATTGTTACTTGCACGCAGATATGCAATATGTAAAATGTTATTAAAATCCATTAATTAATTGATTGATTAATTGATCTTGCCATCTATACATAGTATAAATCTAAGTCACTTCCCCGGTGTATGTGCTCGATAACCTTAAGAACTACTGCATCGATTTTTATGAAACAAGTTTTGTTTGTTAGGGGATTTATGTAGAAACTTTGTAGGCTAGGTATTAATTCATAAAAATTGGTTTTATATTAAATTATTTACGTTAATTGCTCTCAAAATGCGTCAACATGGCTGCTCATCATATGGTGATCGGCGATCGAAACGCTTAGCGCCATCTCTTGAGCAAACAAACAAACATAAGCTAATTCTACTTCATCTTAATAGCTGAGTAAATTTGCAAGAACATTGTTTCTCACATGGCCAACTGTATGTTGCCCGTTCTAGAGTTAGCGATCCTAGAAATTTATACATTTGCAGTAAAGACGCAACAACATTAAATGTCGTTTACAAGGAAGTACTCAA
This sequence comes from Rhysida immarginata, assembly GCA_023313115.1. NCBI lineage: Eukaryota > Metazoa > Arthropoda > Chilopoda > Scolopendromorpha > Scolopendridae > Rhysida > Rhysida immarginata. The sequence goes on along the minus strand of JAHWFO010069601.1, from coordinate 202,492 downwards.
GACTTAGGTGTAGTCCAAAAACTTCCATTAATTTTTTGACATTAAATAAAGGTTTTTTAAAATTTACCTATACTGTAACTCCACAACTTAATATTTCAATAAACTAATTCAATAAAAAAAAAAAAATATATAACACAAAAAAATTCAAAAGAACTCAATGAAATACGTACTATTTTTGCGATAGGCTGCCATGCTTTTTTCTCCTCTAACAGCTGTGTAAACAGAAACTATGCGAAGCAAAACCGAACCTTTCGCATACGATAAGGTTATTACAAGTGTACAAAATGGTGAAGGAAAGCTATTCTTTTTAGATGCTCCTGGAGGCACAGGAAAAACTTTTTTAACAAACTTAATACTATGCAAAATTCGAAGTTTCAATAAGTTAGCTATTGCCGTTGCATCTTCAGGAATAGCAGCAACATTGTTACTGGGGGGACGAACTGCACACTCCACTTTTAAACTTCCCCACACAATTATACCAGGGGACACTCCTTTCTGCCAAATAAAAAAACAAAGTGCTACTGCAAAATTACTTCGTCAGTCTTCCTTGATAGTTTGGGATGAAGCTACTATGGCAAATAAGTTGTTGTTGAAGCTTTGCATCGCACTCTGCAAGATCTTAGAAACTCCAATCAAATAATGGGTGACTTTCGTCAAACTCTACCAGTTATAACAAAAGGTACAGTTGCTGACGAAGTAAATGCTTGCTTAAAAAAGTCTTTTATTTGGGAGCATGTTATTCACCTTTCACTCACTAAAAACATGAGGGTCCTTTTAAATAATGATCAACAGGCAGATGCATTTTCTACAAAATTGTTGAAAATTGGTTGTGGCAGTGAACCAGAAGTAAATGGTAGGATAAAACTTGATTCTTCATTGTGTAATTATGTCGAATCACTAGATTCTTTGATTGAAAATATTTACCCCGATATTTCTAATATTCAGTCCAAGTCTTTAGGATGGTTCCAAGAGAGGACTATATTAACACCACGTAACGATTCTGCTAACCTAATAAACTTAAAAATAATGAACAAAGTTGAAGGAAATGTAAAACAGTATTGTTCCATCAACACAGTTTTACAAACTGAAAATGCAGTACATTACCCTGTGGAATTTTTAAACTCATTACAACCTTCTGGTTTTCCACTTCATTTATTACAACTTAAAATTGGTGTTCCTATAATGTTACTTAGAAATTTAAATCCCCCAACACTCTGTAATGGAACAAGGTTAATTGTGAAATCACTAAAAGATAATGTGATAGAAGGTTCAATTATTACTGGAAGTGGTCTTGGTGAAACAGTTTTAATTCCAAGAGTCCCTTTAATACCTACAGACTTCCCTTTTCAGTTCAAACGCATTCAATTTCCAGTAAAACTTTGCTTTGCCATAACAATTAACAAATCTGAAGGCCAAACATTGAAAGTAGCTGGAGTAAATTTGCAAGAAGATTGTTTCTCACATGGCGAACTGTATGTTGCCTGTTCTAGAGTTAGCGACCCTAGAAATTTATACATTTGCAGTAAAGATGCAACAACATTAAATGTCGTTTATAAGGAAGTACTCAAGACTTAGGTATAGTCCAAAAACTTCCATTAATTTTTTGACATTAAATAAATGTTTTTTAAAATTTACCTATACTGTATTTTTATTTCATGATTTAAAAAGCCCAGGCAACGCCGGGCGCGGGTTTGCTAGTATTGATATAAAAATATAACAAATAATAAAAAGAAAAAATGAAAATAAAAAAATAATAAAAAAATAACATCCCAATATAATTTTAATTGATTTCAATTAATAAAATTAATTATACAAAAGGTATATGTTAAATTCATGAATTATATTCAATATAATTTATATCAAATTTTAATATTAATTAACGAAATAATAAATAAATAAATAAATAAATAAATAAAAGTAATGATAGTATAGTGATTTTTGAAGTGATTTTCTTTAGTCATTCGTTTTGGTCTATTTCGCAACACAAATTTATTTGGAATAGCCTCCTTCTTAACTAATCTTAATCCATCAAGTGAATCCGTGAAATATCCTGAGTTAAAATCCAGTGATTAAACAGTTACGTCTTTATTAATCTATAAATTAGCACATGCAGTGCTTTCCCATGTGTTAATTTCACCAGTCAGCCTCGTTATCAATCTGCCAAGGACGCCGCCATTTCTCAAGTCTCGTAAACGTGAAAAAGGTCCATTGAGTGACTTGTCAAATGCAAGCCCAATGTCTAATAGACAAAGGCAGAATATTCCAGTAAACAAACCATTTAAATAAATTTTAATGTGATATATGATCACATAAATAAATTTATAATTTTTAACCAATCAAATACAAAAAAATTATTGCAAAAACTATTACGCAATCAAACAAGTACAAGTAAAATCAAAATGTTTGAAAAGAAAAATATGACCCTTTCAAACATAATTTAAAAAATCTTCAACCTCCATTCTTCGTTCAAAACAAATTTATGCAATATTTCTTGTGTGTCAACCGAGATAGCATTATGAATGTGCAACAATGCTAAACCATTTAAACGATTACACAGGCATGCGAAATTGAAGTTTTTGAAAAATACAAGAGAAGTTTTCGCCGATTTTTATGTTATTTGGTGTGCTGATTTCGAAAATGACCTCCATTTTTTTCCATCACGTCAGGATTTTTTGTAAAATTGAGACCGAAATTTTTGCTAAAATTCTATTTGAAAAGGAATTCTCGCGAACAGTTTTGCATGTACTATCTGGCAACAGCGGTTTTTATCCATTTAAATCTATGTAAAATAATTATAATCTATTCTTGGTGAGGCAAATTGGTTTTTCAGCAATCGAGATTATTATTTATTGTTTGTAGATTTAAATGGATGAAAACCGCTGTTGCCAGATCGCACGAGCCACCTCTGGTCGAGAGAAAAACAAAAAGTCCCCTTGAGTTTAAATTTTTTACATCAAATTCTATTGCAGTTTCTAGAAATTTTTATGGTAAATGTTGATAAAAATTCAAGTAAAATTGAATTTTTCAAGAAATCCTAATGAGATAGAAATTTTTCATTATGTTTTTTATTCAGCACCAAAAAAGAAATCAGCACCAAAAAATACATAAAGTTAAGCTATCAATTCCCTTGTATATTTTTCATCGCAGGCCTGTGTTATTTGTCACTAGCAGAGGTACCCGGCGTTGCCCGGGATGATTACACTTGGAGGTAAAGTGAACAACCTCAAAAAAATTAATTATAACTCCCAATTGGTTAAATAATAACTCAATCAATACAACACGCAGCAAAGGAATTCTCCAATCTACGAAAAATACGAAAAACAGGAAGTCTAGGTGGTATACCGGAACTTTATCTAAACTCTTCTTGACTTGCCTCACCACTGCAGATCATCACCAGAAACTTTAGACTCAAGTTTTTCTTGCCCTTGACGTAGAAGCTCTTATACCCCCTTGCACTATTCAAAACTCCCTTTGTTCAGATGTTTCAAATGCTCATATAGCTTGTTCTGTTTTAGTTGCAGAGTTTATCTGACCAGTACTCGTTCTTTCTCTTTCCTTTCCGGACACATAAATTTTTGCCAGTCGTCTGGACATTTGATAGGGAGCTCAAGGGAGACACGCGTGACTCCTTTGCCTCAGCAGTAGTAGAGACCCCCTTCTACGCAGAAAGGAATGTGGAGGGGGTGATCTCTCAAAAGATCAAAGGATGCCGACACTTTTTCTTTTGTTCTCAGTCTGCTCTGGAATGTGCTATGGGTTCCCTGGGACCCAGTCCCTAGCTTCATGTCCCGGGGCTATTTGACCGGGTGTGTCTCTGCTTTTCTAAGGCATTACCTTCTTTGGTCATACTCTGGCCCTCTTGTGTGGATTTTTGGGGTTCGTCCTTTTGGGTGTGGTTCTTGTTTTGGGTGTTGTCACTCTGTTCTGGATGTTGTCACTCTGTTTGGGTGTTGGTCCCTCTGTTTTGGGTGTTGGCCCTCTGTGTTGGGCGTGGTCTTTTTTGGGCATTGGTCCTTTTTTCGGCGTTGGTCCTTGTTTTGGGTGTGGTCATTTATGGTCTTTTGGGTGTGGTTTTATTTACCTTAGATTTTGATTACTTTTTGATGCATTTTCTAACCCCGCTAATGCTGCCGGTTTTGGTGGTATGAAAGGTTTAGCTAAAAAGAGACACGTGAATGGTTAAGGGGTGTGAGAGCTTATACACTGCATAATCCAGTGCGTCATTATTACCCACGTAATCGCATGCGTGTATATGCTCCATTTGAGCAATTTCAAGTGGACTTGGTCGATCTAACCAGTCTATCAAAACAGAACGATGGTTATAAGTTTCTACTTACCTGCATCGATGTTTTCTCGCGCTATGCATGGGTCATTCCTCTAAAAACGAAGACTGGGCTTGAACTTCAGAAAGCCTTTCAAAAAATTTTCACACTCAGTAGTGTCCCTGTAAAAGTGAACAGCGAACAGACGGTCCAAGGGGATTGGTTCCACAGCAAACAGACGTACGAGCTATCCAGGGGTCCAACCGCTGGGTCTGGGGATGCGTCACAAGGCGGACCCACGGACAGGTTTCTCTCGAAGGCTGGAAACATGGCGGACAGTTAACGGGCTTTGAAAAAGCCCTTAACTGAAGTCCGCCTTAGTGCTTCCAAACATTCGGGGAAACCTAGTCCGCGGGTCCAGCCTTGCGTCGCGTCCCCAGACCCATTGGTTGGACCCATGGATAGCTCGTACGTCTGTTTGCTGTGGAACCGATCCCCCTTGGAGAGACCTTCAATTTCAAATCCTTGTTGTTTCGGTTTAGAGACTACATTCACGCTGTAAACACGTAAATATAAAGCTGTTGGTCGATATCTGCATAAATATCTGTTTCTTTAATGAAGTCAATGGAGCGATCTACGTTCACCATACAGAAAGGATCGTTGCTTCGACTTTGTAGTGCCTGTATATTATTGTTGTTGATTGCACTGCATTGTATGAACGGTTATGAGGAAATTTTAAAAATAATGTACTCATTGATAATAACACCAGCACCCAAACAGACAATTATCCTCGAAATAAATCATTTGTAGGGGTTGTTTAAAAACGGTGTGGGGTACAAGTTTATTTGGTGATTTTTCACATAAGATAAAAACGACTTAACGATAAATATCAACACCACTAAAACCGTCTGCAGAGAAATGCTGTAATTGTAAAAACTGTCTATCGAGAAATTCTGCTATCATAAAAACCGTCTATGGAGAAATTCCGCAATCGTAAAATTGTCTATGGAGAAATTCCACCTTCGCAAAAACTATCTATAGAGAATTTTTTGTCGTTGCAAAACTCTTCTCCGTAGAAATTCTGGCTTTGTCAAAAACATCCTTACCTGTAATCCCGTTGTGATAAAACTGTACATCGGATAATTTCACAGAGTATGAATTACGTATGTTGTGGCTTTTGAAATAAAGTGCGTTCAAAAAGAGATTTGCGTCATTCAACATTCAACATAGCCTTTGTAAACTCTTGCGGAAATTTTCTCTATCTCCCCTTTTTTCATCATGGAAATAAATGCAACTATTAAATCTACGCAATACTTTTCGGCTCTTGTTGCTGGTTGTTCGGGAAGCGGAAAGTCTAGATTAGTAGCTCAAATATTAAAGTATAGAGATGAAGTGATGGACCCGCCAAATACGAAAATAATTTACTGCTATGGAGCTTTAATTCCGCCGGTTGTTAAAAATCTGAACCTAACTAACATTACGTTTCATGCCGGTGTGCCCGATGAAAAGTTGATGCACGAACGTATACCTGAACAGACTTTACTGATTTTAGACGATTAAATGAAGTGAAAAATAACGAAATTGTTCAGAAAATCTACACGCGCTACAGTCATCATCTCAACTTCTCTGTGTTGTTAATAACTCAGAACCTCTTTGCTCATTCAAAAATCATCCGTACAATAAGTTTCAATACTCAGTTCATCTTTCTGCTAAAGTCACCTACAGACGTAGGACAGATTCGCACCTTGGCATCGCAAACGGGCTATGGACGTTTACTCATCGTAGCCTTTAAAGATGCCACTCAGGAACCCCATAGTTATTTACTACTTGATTTAACTCAGAGTTGTCCTGATGTTCTGAGATTGCGTAGTAAGATTTTTCCGCACGAAAAACCTATCGTGGTTTATGCGGATAAAACGCGGGTTTAAAGACGTTGAATGTCATTTTTAAATCGACTGAATAGGGAGGTGATACAACAATGATTCCTCTGGTTGTAAAACATCGTCATTTTCTAGGAGCTTTGAAACACACGACTCCTCAGCTTAGAAAAGCATTAATGCAACATGCAACTCTTAATCAAGTTAAAGCGCTGTGTGAGATCTGCCATAACATTCTATATCATAGAGTCGGCTGGACACCACCCATTAAACAACATTTGAGAAAAATAAAAGGTTTAGCCCATAAAAAAATTTCATTAAGGGCCAAGAAAACTTATCTGAACCAACGTGGAAACGGACCCTGCTACCACTTTTGTTAGAAAGCATAGCAGCACCTATTTTGAATAAATTAATTAGTTAAGAACATGCAAAAGTACGTTTTGCTACCTGCTCACGAATATCAAAGGTTCCTTCACGCTACGATCCAGAGCGTCCCGTTGAACATGGTCAACCTAAGGCTGAACAGAGTGTGGTTAATGATGTTGAAAAAAACGTAATAAACAACTGGATTCTTAAATCAATGAGATTTTAAAAGTATCAAATTTGAATGTGCATCAGAAAATGGACCTTTATTTAAATACACTTCAAAAATATCTAAGAGCAAAGCGCCGTGAAGCCCATTCGAAACGTACAAGTCTTTCTACCCAAACCGAACCTCAAACACCTTCAAACCCGTCTTTAATGCCCCAAACGCCATCACCGCAATCCCTTCAAGAAACACCTACTTATCTGTATCCACAACAACTCGTCTATTCACCCGATTTTCGCACGTCTACAGACTTAAAAGAAAAAACCCACGCTGACGCCGATATCGCAATGGTTAGCGGATTCGAAGAGGCCTACGGCGAGGACAGACGACCAGGCAACATAATGAGTTTGCCTGTTGAGCAGACCTCCCCCCGTACACGTTTCATCGAGACACTTCGAAAGAGATCTGATGTTATCACGTGGAATAAAAAAGGAACTGTGTCAATCGGAGGGAAATCAATATGAGGATCGAACATTAATAGTTTAATACAAGATGTATTATCACCCAACCCCGACCTAAAGAAGCCTCTACCTGGGAGAGCACTGTTTACCAACGTGATACATCATATCAATATCCCCTAAGAATTAATCGTGAATCCTGTGTACTGGCCTGCGCCCGCACCTGGCATGTCAAAGCTCCCTTGGCTCCATTATGATAAATAACAATTTAACGTAAAAATTAGTTTGTATTGCAATGATAAAATTTATTTTAATGTCTGTAAAAAATTTGAATAAAAATGTAATTAAATGCATGAAAAACATTGATTGTGTAATTTATATATTTATTTATTTATTTAGTTAGTTATTTATTTATTAGAGATTAAAATTAACCACAAACAAACACAAATTCAATCTGAATATGAAAAGTTTATTTGAACAAATGTATATACAGAACTTGAATAAAACAAATAATAATAATTAGAATAATTAAACAGAGTAATTTAAAGGTTTGCAACATTGGTTCCATTTGGACTTTTGACAGGTATTAAATTCAGAGTTGCTAGTATATTCGTCTTGGATGATTCACATTTCATGAGTAAGTCGTTTAAAAAGAAGTTCATTTGTGTAAGTGTTGTTCAAGATGTCTGCCGTAGAATAACTCCTGGCTGCTAATTTCAGGTAATGTAGACAGTGATGACTGCAGGTGTCAGACATCTGATTGCAGTATTCTCGTGTTGTAGATCCATTTTTCCGCGTGCATAAACATGAACGGTTGGAATTGTGGTTGAGGAAACATTTCAAAAGAATCAACGATGTATGCTTGTTTGCTGGACGGTATAAAAAAAGCCACCCAGTGCGAACCTGGCTTACTGGAATCATCCGTATTAGCAACGAGTAAAGATGGGTGAACAGATTTTAGTTGAAGTACCAAATCCGACGGGAAAACACCTCTTGCCATAATACATGTGAATGGATCTCTCTCGAAGGCCCTCCATAGCTGTTGCGTATCCATCGACCTTAATTCGTGAAATCGAAGCTCACGGTTCTGTCTTTATTGATTTCCAGGAGATTCTGATATTGACAATAAGCAATCAGGTTCACCGAATTAGCTAAAGGTTCGGAAAACTTAACTTCGATGCTTAACGTTCCGTTACGTATAAGGTTATATCTATCTGTATAATAATTCCTGTCCCCCGAAAGATCAAAGGCCAGAAATGTGTAACCAGAACCATAATCGAACTGGCTGATGTCTACATCTCTGTCTTCTTTCCAAATCCCAAGTGCCTTCATGGAATGAACAAACTCTCTCAAGTATGCCCCTGAGGAAAAATTCGGCGTTAGAGGGTTTAGAGGAATTGCATGAATATCCAATGAGAGGGAGAAGAAAGATAGATTGAAATGTTGAAAGTTGAATGGGTTTGAAGTAAAAGAACCATTCTGGGCTTCACTCGATGTAAATGCAAAAATCAACCGGAAGGGAATCTGACCAGTAATTAAGCTCTGTATGGCGTGATTTCTAGTACCAGTAGCAATACTCACTGACCTCATTTCAACACGTCCGATAGGGTAAAACGCGTTAGTGGTTTGCAGAGTCTTTGCATGTGCTAATAGTGTGGCTGTGTTAACTTTAACTCTCTCAACATTCAGCACTGCTTTTCGGATTGTAATCTGATAATTTGGATTAGCTACATCAGACATCGGAGCAAAGGAGGGCTTACTTCTGTAAAGCCTCAGACGAAAATCCGTAGAGTTTAGCAGCAATCAACACTGACGAAAGATGTCTAAATGGAGAGAGCCTTCCATGAGTAAACGCCGTTTCGTGCGAGTTTTTTACATAACTTAAGCCCGTTGTTTGTATCGTCAGCATTGTCCATTTAACGCCCGTGTCTTTACAATACCCAGCTGTTGTGAGCTGACTTTGTTTAGAAGTCTGACCATAGTTCAAAAGAGTTTCAAAATAAGCTCTATATGGATATAAGTTATTACTATGACTAACTAACGTATCACCTAGATAACAGTCGACTTGTGAGAATAGCGAATGTAAGAAAAGGTTCACAGGACCGTTTTTATCACCAGCTGGTAACTGTCCATCTCCTTTGTTGATAACGACTTCTAAGCTTAATGTAGTTTGATCGAGATCCGTGTAAAAATCTGCCAAACCAGGTACATAGAATTCAATAGGTCCGTCTTGGCTGATGATGCTGTTGTTTGGTATCCTGTGACGTGTCGTTTTTCCTGTTGACCGCTCGTGTGGGGTATAGAAAAAAATGTCAAGATCGCTGTTGAGACATTCAGTGCTCAGCTGGTGTATCATTGATGCCATGATTACGCATGTATTAGGCGAAAACTGATGATAAAAGTCGTATGTTTAAAATTGGCTTAGAACGTAATTTTGCAGGTCTTTTTGTTGACTTCTTCTGTTTCTTCCTCTTCTTCTGTTTCTTTTGCGTGTTTTTCAACTTTATTGAACGCTGCACTCGACCTCTTCGTTTGTGTTCACTCTTTAGAAAGGATTCCAAGCTGTTGCCTCCGGGCCTTTTTACATGTAAATGAGTAGGAAATGTTGAATTTCGTCTTTTAACATGCCCTCTGCCTCTCCGAACTCTAGCACCCATTTCCTGCAGGACACTACCTCCAGCCTCTTTCATTCGTGATGACAATGACTGAGATTTTGACCGTGTATCACATCATTAAAAAAGGAAACACCGCCCTTTAGGGCATGTCGACCGAGAATCTTACCCATGGATTTGAGTAAAGGTGTTGCAAAGCGAAACAGATTTGAAAGCACTGAACCAATCCCATTGCCTCTCTGGAAAGCCGACCCTCTAAACACTGGTAAGCCATTCCCTCTCTGGTTTAAATAGTAACGCGAGATTACTTCTTGGTTTGGATGATAGGGGATATGCATCTTGAAGTAATTGAGGAGGAGAGAAAAAAGAAATCAACCTCGCTCTACAGTTGTTTCTTACGAAAATGTAATTTGACTACGGTTTTGCCTGTTAAAAACGAGAGCAAATCCCCATGGTCTGAATAAACCGCGATTTCAATCGTGTCTATGACGTTTTTAATTAAGGGAAAGTAGTCAGGTGAATGAAAAGCCTGATAAATCACTTCTCGTCTGGCATGTGAAACGGGAAAAATTCGTAGGAGCGGAGCGAATGTGTTACCCACAACCTGCGGTTGTATGATGTCTGTATACAAATAATAACCATGTATGCCACGTGTAAGATCTATTGGAGTTGAACCCTCACCAATAACGAGCTCCAAGTCGGAAAGTTCAGCTTGTAAACCCAATGTGTAACATAGACCCTCGCTAAAACTAATATAACGTCCTTCTGTGCATTTGAAATGAAAATATTTGTTAGGTGTGAGATTGATTTTGTAAAAAGCCTGTTCTTTCAATGGAATCAACTTTCGAGCGCATCAACAACATCCCTACGACTATCATAATACCCTTCTGGAATTTTTAAGATGCACTGCTCTGGAATTTCAGATGGATCAAAAATAACACAACTAACAAACCCGTCATCTGTGTCATTTAAGGGCATAGTAATAGGTGTTTTCAATTTCTTGTTCAGAAACCTATCAGGTATAAATCCAATGTTGGCAGCTGCTGGGAATTCAATGAACCGTGTTGGGGACCCCGTAAACAATACAAAATCATTAACCATCTTTATCTCAATACCTGCTGTTCTAAAACTATCTTTTAGAAAATCAATAGCTGCTACCCCACTTTGCAATTTGGTACTCTTAAATTCAACATTTTTTTGGTACAGGGGTGTCGACTTGGGATACCTTATCGTAGCAGAAAAATCGGATACCCACTTAAACGGTAGGTTGTAATCCGGAGTTAGAGAGAAACGGTCCTCATAGAATATATTTGGCGAAACCTTGAACACCTTACAGAATTCGGGAGTGTTAAAGCGAATCCCGACATTCAGAGGCAAACTCATGGTGACGTTTTGGTCTAAAGAAGTGTTATGGTAAAAGAGAACATCTTTCAAATATGCTTGTAACACCAATTCAACTTCGATTATGAAAGACTGGAGTGTCAGAATTCTTATTGGTGAAACAATGTTGAAATCGACTTGTTCATCTATGAGATCATCCTTAAAACCTATTTCGAAAGTGTTGTTTATAGCCGTAATGTTCTTGAAGAGGGCTGAGAAATGTGTTTCCGATAAACCAACCTCCCATCGCCCTGGAAACGTAGCGTCCTCGGCAGTCGTGTAATTAAATGAGCTGTTGTATTGGAATGAATTTGTTCACCAGTAGGTGAGTTTGATGGTAACGTAACATAAAAATCAGTGTCTTCATACATTGTATCTGTACTCGGACCCAACTGTTGTCAATCGCCATTTGTCAAGCATTTAAAAGATCTGTCTCTCGTACCCAGGTGTTCATGCAGTCAGGGTAACCTTGCCATTTCACAAAAGCTTCGCGAACACCGCGCCTCGTGCGCCAGTGAATAATCTGTTCAATGTTAAAAACTTCTGGCTTTTTCACCTTTTGTTATTCCTGATCGTAGAATACACCTGAGATCTCGCTGCCATCGTAATCTTTAATTTTATACACAACAGGTTTTCTATAAATGATTTTTGAAACCTCAAACACCTCCTCGGTCCAGTTTGGAAGATAGCCTTTATCAAATATATTTTTCACTTTCGAAATACTTACGTAATCTCCAATTTGCAACCTTGGATTTGTTTGTGGTGCTGCTGTATAATAACTCTGTTGTTTCAACCATAGAGCTGGGGCATTTCGTTCATTGACATCAGCTGGCACCATACCCAGGGCTCTGTGATTGCGGTGGTTGTAGCTTAACTTGAGATCATGTAAGACATCGATGTATCTGTGTTTGTTGGTAAATGTAAAAAGCTTAAACATCCTCGTTTTTAACGTACGGTTGAATCATTCGATCGTAACAGCTTTCAAATCTGAGTCTGTGGTGAAGAAATCCGATGTTGAGTTCTTTAAAATAGTCTTGAACGTGCTTGTTTAAAAACTCCTTCCCTTTATCGCTGTTCACTTTTACATGAACACTTCTGAGTGTGAGCCATTTTTGAAAGGCTTTCTGAAGTTCAAGCCCAGTCTTCGTTTTTAGAGGAATGACCCAAGCATAGCACGAGGAAACATCGATGCAGGTAAGTAGAAATTTATAACCATCGTTCTGTTTTGACAGACTGGTTAGATCGACCAAGTCCACTTGAAATTGCTCAAATGGAGCATATACACGCATGCGATTACGTGGGTAATAATGACGCACCGGTTTATGCAGTGTATAAGCTCTCACACCCCTTAACCATTCACGTGTCTCTTTTTCAGAATGATTTGTTTGTTTAGCTAAACCTTTCACACCACCAAAACCGGCAGCATTAGCGGGGTTAGAAAATGCATCATCCATGACCAAAATTTAAATTATGTAAAGAACACATCTGTATTTATTTATTTATTTATAAACAGGTATATGAGAGTTCAGACCCACCCTTTTAGACAGCATTAGTCTCTACTCAGATGCACACTTGTCAATTGAAACAATGTAGCAATTAGTTGAAAATTAAAAACAAAACAATACACCTTGAAACAGCAGTAGTTTTATTTAGAAGAAACTGTAAAAGGGCTTGGAAAAATTTGGTTGCCCGAGAAACAATAGTTAATTAGTAATTAGGTAATCAATTTGAGGTGCCAGTATACCACCCCCTACCCATTTAGGTGGGTATTTAAGGGCGTCAACAGGTGTTCACTTGTGAGACAGAATCACCTAAGTGGATTTTGCTGAGTGCATCAGGACCCCCTTATCTGCCACACTGGTGGAACGAGAATGCTTTTTTCTCCTCATATCAGTTTGATCATCAGACACGCCATCATGGGGAGACGATACTTCTCGGCCAACCTGGGAGTATGGTGCTTCTTGGCCTATCTGGGAGAATGATGGATCTTGGCCAACCTGAGAAGACGATGCTTCTTGGTCTTCTCGGGTCCAATCCTGAGTTTGTGAACAATTTAAATTTCCACTCGTTCTTCAGGTCGTAAATTGATCTTTCAAAAACATCATGCTTTCATAGTAAGGCCAAGTCACATCGTTATTCCCGGCATCTCCAGAACGTGTCTCGTTAACTTTTGAGAATTCCTTTCGGAATTTATCTCTTAGAGATTTCCATTTGTCAGCAATGATTGGTTCTGGAAATAAAGAAAATAGTTGAGCCAAGAAACAAAAATTTCTTAAATCCTTTTTTACTTGTTAGTAGTCTGCCATTGTTATGACATGTGACCTAAAATATTGTATAAGAACAGCAAATTTAACTATCACGAATTCATAGATTCTTTTTAATACATATTAATTTTTTTTACGATTTAAAGGTTTCTCGCTGAAGGTAAGTCATTCCATACTCTATCAGTTACATTCCGCATGGGTGTATCTACCACAGCCGGCATAGTCACTGAAACCGTAGATGCCATATGGGAGACTCTGCAGCCTATCTACATGAAGGCACCCAGCAAGGACATGTTTCATCAAATTGCGGCAGATTTTGAAAAGAAATGGAATTTTCCAAATTGCATCGGAGCGATCAACGGAAAGCATGTCAGGATCAAGTGCCCAGAAAACACAGGAACAATGCATTACAATTACAAAAAAATTCTTTTCAGTAGTGCTGCAGGCGGGTGCTGAAGCTAATTACAAGATATCGCAATTGATGTTGGTGGGTTTGGACAACAAAGCGATGGCGGAACTTTCAGATCCTCGTCATTATATCAATTATTGCAACATGGGAGTCTGAACATTCTGGAGTACAAGTTTCAACATTCTGTTGGTGAAAGTTTACCACACGTGTTTATAGGTGACGAAGCCCTATGAGAAATTTATTAAAACCCTACAGTGGACATGGACTTGAAAAGGAGAAGCAGCGTTTCAACTTTCGTCTCTCGCGAGCGAGACGAACAGTAGAATGCGCATTTGGCATCATAAATTCCAAATGGCGCATTCTATGGAGAGCGGTGGAGACAACTACAGCGATTACGGACAACATCATTAAATGTATTTGTGCACTGCACAATACAATAATTGATTTGGAGAGTAGAAATTTGGAGATGTCTCCACTGCCTTCATCCGATTTGGCAACATCGCCGAACACACGTGCAGCAACGGATCAGAATGATGCACGCACGCCTCAAAATATTAGAGATGTGTTTAAATTCTCTTTCTCCAGAAATAAACTTCCTGGCAATATTTCAAATTAACAAAGACAAAAAACACAGGGACTTACCTACAGTAGAGAAACAGAATGAAAGCTCCCGCGATGACATTTCCCAGATGTGATTTGTGATATTTCATGCTGAGATAATGTAGCTTCGTATATACTAAATAAATATCATTACGGACAGCAAATATTCAGTTCCCTACTTTAGTTTGCCTTGAGATAGCCTTGTAATAATCTAATTAAATGATATTTTAATAAAAATAACTTACTTGGAAACCCCATTTCTTTCGCCAAAATATTCCATTCTTTTTCTAGAATATATCGATTGTGATGACATCAGTCTCTCTGGTACCATAAGGGCTGACGCAAATACATCGCTGAAATTAGTTTTTCTATGTTCAGGTCACCCATTATGATGCAATTGATGTTGATGAGAGCCTTGATGAGAACTGTCTCGATTGAGGAGATAGTTGTTGTACTGAATTGTCAGTCAGGATACTGTCAGCGCTTAATCCCCTTGAACCATTTCAAATTTTTAGATAGGGTGATTTGATTTTTTTGGTGTGTGTTTCGGGGAAAGAGAAAAGGAGGGGTTGGAGGGGAGGGGGGACTCGATTACACCTAAAATGCACTACTGGAATATCTAGTTGCGATATATAGTGTCCCACAACAGATATAAAAAACTTCGTGAGCGTATTCTACATAAAAAACTGAGACAAAATTCCGAATACAATTTTTGTTTTAGATCGTTCATTTTTGAGTTACGGGTCTTCAAAGATAGCGAATTTACCCTAACGGGACACGGGTTCTGAATTGATTGTCAGTGTTATGACAGTGTTGCCCAAAGTCATGACTAGTCTAAATAAAAATCTACAGCAATTTGTGAAACTTAACCTCAAATCATAGTATTTTACAACTGGTAAATGTAAAGGAATTATAAATTAATAAACATTGATTTCTAATCATAAATAAAATGTAAACATAATTATTAATAACAATCTATGGAATATTAATTCACATTAAATGCTGAAAGTGGCCACCGACTCTGTCCAAACATGAGCTGTAGCATTTGCACTTCTATTGCACTCGCCGTACAAAACTAATATTTCGAAATAATCTTTACCTAATTCCGTTTTTTCTAAGTAACGATTAGCGGCATAACAATTAAAACAACAATAAACGGCAACAATTGACACTATTTAAGTCAAGTTTAAAAACGAATTGTATGCGAAATTAGGGTAAATTCGCTATCTTTGACGACCCATAGCTCAAAAATGAACGATCTATAACAAAAATTGTATTCGGCATTTTCCTCTCAGTTTTTTATGTAGAATACGCTCACGTAGTTTTTTATACCTGTTGTGGGACACCCTGTATAGTAATCGATTGATATTAATTTATATGCAATAGGTATATATGATTTATATAGACACATTAATTATTAAATATATGTATATACGTTCATATATTGCAGAACTTGAAATATAAAGCACTGTTTAAGAATCTACTCGTATCTGCCACCTCATTGGTCCTGACCAGCATGGTTAATGGACATTCCGATGCATTATAAAATTATTATTATTGATAATTAACTGGTCCAAAACCCAATTAGATTAAATTTCTTTATTGCCGACTCGTTTTATCGTTCTGCGCTTTGTAAAGTTTCAAATGCCATTAAGAATTTTATTTACAATTTTCGTTAAATATTCTTTATTTTAAATTTAAAATCCGAAGGTGGATTGCAATGAGATTAATTGTGTTGCTTTAGGAAAAGTATTTATTGGCAATATTAATACAGTAAGACCAAAAATATATCCGTTTCCGTATATTAGAGAAAAATTGTTTCTGCACAGCAATAAACTGAGAAAAATAGCCACTAAACAGGATTAAAAGATGTTATTTGGAGATCGAATCTAAGAACAATGACAATATCTGTAGCTGTCGTGCGTTTCTGAAACTGTTAATATACGATCATAATTGCTACGTTATTTTTTAGTCTATACTGAAACCATTTACTTTTGTAAATTATCATTTGTGCCAATTAATTATAACTTTTTGTTTACATTCTAATGGACCTGTATTCAGTTACATTTGATTGTCTCTTTTTTTTTGTTGTTTTTTTTTATTAACGTTGCGATTAGATTGTTTATTTATAATTGTTTTACTAACCCAATTTTGTTTTGCCTATTGTTTCGTAATGTGCCCACTTGGCCTAACTTGTCGGTTTTTACCATACTGGCCTTGTTGGGCACTATTGTAACTAATTTACCTAACCCAAATAAATAAATAAATAAATAAATACATAGATAAAATTTTGTATATTTTTGTACAGAAGAATCCAATTCAATTTTGTACAAATTCGGTTTTACAAAACAAATGAAGCTCGATAAACATCTTTATTTTAAATGTAATTTTTTAATAATTTTTTTTTAAATAAAATCATGCACAATATTTAATCAATTAGTACGCCGTTAAATTTCATGGACTTAAAATAAAAATAATTTCTTTAAGGTTAAAGGTAAAACCTGTATCACTAAATAATAAATTAAAAAGTACTTGAACTTTTAGATGATATTAATGTGAAATCTTTTTGTCATATTTGAAATTATTATTCATTTAAAATACGCTTAATCTATCATAAAATTCATTCATTTAAATATTCAATTCATCTTTCATGATGGAATATTATGTAGATGTCTTTTGAATCAGTTTTATAATAATTGTGGGTTTGTACATAAGATATGATAAACGATAAAAATAGTTAGAAAGATATACAAAAAGGCGAGGAAAGACGAGATGTTTCGTCCTGGCCTCAGGCTTCAAAACGGTGAAAAATTGAAACCGTCGTTGCCTATTGTATTCTTCTTATATTAATTTTATTGATTAATATATCATTCAAAAGTACGTCTGCTTTATAATTGATATTTTATTGTAAGTTATGGATTAAAGCATTTCATTTATTTTAAAAATTAAATTTCAAAAAAATTAAAAAATAAAAATAAATAAATTTAAAAAAAATTATAAAAGCAACTTTCGATACATATTCTCCCGATATCAATTTTATTTCAAGATCAAGTTTCACAGTTTTTAAAATGACCTCAAATTTATTAAGTTAACATTTATTTATTTATTTTCCCTGAGATTGATAAATGACATTTCTTTTGGAGATAGTATCAGCTGATGTATCAGTATCCGCTGCCTTTGGTGGCTGAGCGTCTTGGAAATATTTTCCTTCTTCACCCTTCGTCTAAACAAGGAAGTAATGGTAAAAGGGTGATCGAATTCTAAAGAAGGATTAACCCCGTTATCCATTGTTCAAGTCCTATAGAAATTTCGTCGCAGGACTCGCAGCATCCTAAGTGAACGGGGCCTTAGGCCATCTGAACATGGCTGCCATCACGTGATTAATCAAGAAAAGATCATCAGCCAGCTGTGTGACCACACCCACAATTGGAAACCTGATCAAAAAGTAATCAAAATCAAAGGTAAATAAAACCACACCCAAAAGACCATAAATGACCACACCCAAAATAAGGACCAACGCCCAAAAAAGGACCAATGCCCAAAAAGGACCACACCCAAAACAGAGGGCCAACACCCAAACCAGAGTGACAACACCCAAAACAGAGTGACAACACTCAAAACAAGAACCACACCCAAAAGGACAAACCTCAAAAATCCACAGCAGAGGGCCAGAGTATGACCAAAAAAGGTAATGCCTTAAAAAAGCAGAGACACACCCAGTCAAATAGCCCCAGGACATAAAGCTAGGGACTGGGCCCCAGGGGAACCCTAGCGCATTCCAGAGCAGGCTGAGAACAAAACAAAAAGTGTCGGCACCCTTTGATCTTTTGAGAAATCACCCCGTCCACATTCCTTTCCACGTAAAAGGGGGTCTCTACTACTGTCAGCACTAGGTGCTGCCTTATGAATGTTTTGTCACTGCATCATCACTTTATGCTCATTATCAATAATTTTTGGAAACAAAAGTTCAGTCATCGGCATTGCCCGGGATAATTACACTTGTAGGTAAAGAGAACAATCTCAAAAAATTAAATTAAATTTTGCAATAACTTAACAATAAACACATGAAAATGCTTAGAATTCAAACAGTAAAAATTTTTAATGAAAATTCGACCAAAAATTTTTTAAAGGCTCACAATGCATGGACCTCTCCAAGGATGCCACTGTTAGTCTAAATAATTTCTTATTCACATAATCTTACTTCAGATGTACACTTGTGCTGTTGCAATTTCCATTGTTCTCTCGATGTGTTGAAGCAAAACTTGGCCATTCATTACTTTGTGTAGTCTAGCGGTCACCGAATCTTCTATTTACTTGCTTCCCATTTGCTCAATACAGCACAGAGCTAAAGGAGTGCTTCCTCTGTCGTCTTTTCACTCTTTCTCAATAGTCTGCTTACTCTCCATCATCTCCAGTTACGGATCACTTTTAAAGATTTTCAACAAATTATTAAGTACTTAGAATTATCTTTTCTAAGAAAAGCCTGAATAACAGGAATTCTGTGCATTGTTACAAATTGAAACTTATCCATATTGCGTCATCATTTTATGTTCATTGTTATAATTCTTGGAAAGATTGCTTTAAAATTACATCATCATTCTGTGCTCATTGTTATTGGTGAATTGCACGTTGATTCTATTGTTGATGTGAACACGATGGGCCTATTGTTGCACAAACTTTGCCTTGCATTGTTGGTCATGAGATATCTGTTGCTGGTCCGAGCGTAGTGTGAATTGCGTGCTGATACCATTGTTGATACCTACTGTTGTACAAACATTGCATAGGGGAGGCCGTGGCCTGGTGGGCTTTCACTGAACACAACTTCTGTGAAGTTAAGCTACATCAGGCACGGCTCATCACTGGATGGGTGACCATCCGTGATAGCAGATCTTTACCCCCCCCCCCCGGCTGCTGCGGCCATCATACAGCAGTCGTGAATCCAGGTCCTATTCAGGGACCCAACTCGTCGGCCTCTGGCCATACAGGCCCTGGATGGACGTATTGGATCCAATTAATTAATAAAAAATAAAAATAAATAAAAAAAAATAAAAACATTGTTGGTCATGAGATATTTCTCATTAATGTGCCCTGCCATAACCATGAATATCAATTTTTTTTTATCGATAATTAGTATTTTTCCGAAATCTGAGGTAGACAGTGACCTTGCTCATGCTTTGAAGGTCAAGTATGCAAAATTTCATCAAGATCGTAATAAAACTGTAGATTTGTATAAGAAACAAATAAACCCACAAACAAACATCCTTCTTTTTATATATAGACTAGCAGAGGACCCGGCGTTGCCTGGGATAATTACGCTTGTAGGTAAACAGAACAACCTCAAAAAGCTAAATTAAACCTCTAAATTGGTTAAATAATAACTCAATTACTACAATATAGAGCGAAGGGACTATCCATTCCAAGAAAAATCCGAAAGACAGGAATTTACCACTTCACTGAAAAAATCCATTCTATGTGATATACCGGGACTTGATTTATGGAAAAAAAATTTATTAAAGGCTCACAATGGATGGACCCCTCCAAGGATGCCTTCTAGTCTAAATAATTTCTTACTCACGTAATCTTACTTTCGATGTACACTTGATGTTGTTGATATTTCTACTCTTCTCTCGATGTCTTGAAGCGAAATTGGCCATTCATCACTTTGTGTTGTCTTGCGGTCGCTGATTCTATTATTTACTTGCTTACCGTTTGCTCAATATAGCACGGAGCTAAAGGAGTGCTTTCTCTATCGTCTTTCACTCTTTCTCAATAGTCTGCTAACTCATTATCTCCAGTTACTGATCATTTTTAAAGATTTTCAAGAAATTGTTAAGTACTAAGAATTCTCTTTTCTAAGAAAAGCCTGAATAACAGAAATTCTATGCATTGAATTCTATATTGCACAAACTTTGCCTTGCATTGTTGGTCATGAGACATATATTGTTGATCCTTGCATAGTGTTGGTGCATTGCATGTTGATACCATTGTTGAACTAACTTTTATTTGCATTGTTGGTCATGAGATATACACTGTTGGCCAAAAGTTTGGACCAACCAGCAATGTCAAGAAAAACTGAATTTATACGAAAACTGTTTTACACCTACAACTCTAAGTAAATATGAAACAATATTCAGGGAAGAAACAACTTTATTTCTGCGTTATTGGTTTCTTATTACCTAAAATCAAAATAAGACTGGCCAAAAGTTTGGACCACATTTGTATCACATAAAGGGAAAAAAGTATTACATCATTAACTAATGAATTATTTTGATATTTGAGATCATTTCGACTCTACAATATTTGACAAGCGACCTGAAATAGAATTAAATAAGCTTTTAATAACATTTGGCTTAACAGCTTTCTGAATGGCTGCTATTAGTTGTTCTCGAGATTTGTACTGAGTGTTTTGGTAAATGTTTTGTTCCGTGAGATGCCACACACTCTCAAAAATATTGAGATCTCGATTTCGAGCAGTCCAAGCAAAAGTGGAAATGAAGTTGCTCTCAAAATAGGCTTTCACAAGTTGTGCAGTAAAGATTGCAGGACTGTCCTGCTGCTAAATCCATGGTATTTGCTTAAACTAGGCTTTGCACAAAGGGATGAACACATTGTGAAGAACATCTTTATATTGAGCTGTTGTGCAATGGCCATCTATAATGTCCATCTGTGCTTCCAATGGCACCCGGAATCATCACTCCACTACCACCCATTTGGCGCTTAATTCGCAGTGGAACAAGGTTTCTTTATCATGATGTTCTTCATAAGAAGCTATATTATCAGGACCATCCAAACTGATTCGTTTTTCATCAGAAAAAACAACCAATTGGAAGTCTGTGTTTGCACGCAGATGTGTCTTAGCAAACTCCAGTCTATCCTGCGTTTGTTTCTGTGTTAGTGGCAACTTTTTGGGTATAATTTCATAGGCAAAGTTTTGAGCACGTAGTTCGCTGCGAAATGTTCTTCTTGAGGCAGCAAGTTGCAGATTAAGTTTGACTTGTGTGGTGTTGACTACATGCCCAGATGTAATATGTTTAACATGTCTCTTAATTCTTGATTTGTCTCTTTGCGTCAGTGCACAAGGTCGTCCTATTTCCGTCCTATTTCCAATTAACATTTTTACAATTCCTGATAAAGATTTGCAGCTCACATGGGAGATTTCAACAACTTTTTTGAAGTTTGTAAATTGCTAGTTAAAATTTCTAATTCGCTCTCGTTGGCCTTCAGTTAACATTATACAATACATAATATGGTTTTAGTGCTCACCACGCAACACGATGACTTGTAATATGCAAATTATTTGCATGTTTGTGATGTTGGTCCAAACTTTTGGCCAGTCTTATTTTGATTTAAGGTAATAAAAAGCAACGACGCAGAAATAAATTCGTTTCTTCCCTGAATATTGTTTCATATTTACTTAGAGTTGTAGGTGTAAAATATTTTTAGTATAAATTCATTTTTTATTGATTTGCTGGTTGGTCCAAACTTTTGGCCACCAGTGTATATTGTTGGTCCGTGCAGAGTGTTTGTGAATTGCGTGTTGATACCATTGTTGTTACTTATTGTTGCAAAAACAAAAAAGAAAAAAAAAACTCATTTTTTTATTATTTGTTAGACAATCCGCCAATCGCCATAATAACACATACTCTGTGAAAATTTCAACTGGCTACCTATTTCCGTTCAAAAGATACTGCCCTTAAGAGTATTATCTTGTAGTGAATGGGTTATGATTATATAGTGAAATGACGTAAATCAGTCAGGGTATAGGTTTGGATAGGATACAGATTAATTAATAATACTAAAACTACAATACAATTATAAATATTACAATATCAAACATGTCACAGGCAATCATAGCAAGATTGAAAATAGTACAACTTGTTGCACTGGTTTTAAGAGTAACTCCAATATTGAAAATAGTAAAGGTTGCACTGGGTTTAAGAGTAACTCCAATATTGATTAAAACAAAAAAAGTATTTATGTGGATCGTACTAATGAACAGATTAAAAGCACAACACTCTTTAACCACAACTAAAAAAGGCGTAAAACAAGAAATAAAACAAAAAGAATGAAAAACCAATACAACCTGTAAACGTCTTTCGAAAGCTTTGCTTTCACTTCAGCAGACAAGGAGAACCTCAAGAGATTCTTGAAAGAACTGACTTGTTTATTCGACAATCGACAATCGAACAGTGTAGTGTATCGGTATTCGCGTGGAACTTGAAGCATAGCTTCCATAATCTCACCCTTCATAATCATATTCCAAAGGAAATACACTGAACTAGAAAAGAAGCCTGATGTACCCACAAAGGTCATCCAAAGTATGAATGAAAATTTCCTCCTCTTGGTGGAGGAAAATTTGATTGACGATTGTCTGAACTAGGAGTATATTACATAGTAAGCCACAGAAAAAACGAAAGAATTTATGAAACCCAGTAATCTGGGAAGATGACATTATCAATGTCATCAAAATTGACATCAAGGATATGTCTTGGATTACGATGCCTTTTTCTATGTAGAGAATGTTTTAGAATGCCAGAGACTAGATCATTATCATGATTTGCCATAATAGGCAGCACGGTTTTCATGAGCTCTTGAACATATTTTCCGACATGGGTCATATCGAAATCATTATGAATGGAATAATTGCGAGCAATTCTCCTATCTAATTGTGCAATAGTCCTTAGGGTAATGTTCTGGAAAGTTTGGAGTTCCTTCCATCTTGTATTGCAAATCGTAGCCCAGACGGGCATGCCATATAGCAAGATGACACGAACAATTATTTTGTATAACAGTAGTTTGTTATCAACACTGAGGGCGCTGTTACGACCCAACAGAGCAATTAAGCTGAACTTTGCTTTTTTGGCCTTGTTCATCGCATAAGTCACATGCATATTCCATGATAGTTTTGAATCAATAACAACGCCAAGGTATCTATAATTATCAACCCATTCCAAGTATTTGCCATATAACTTTAAGGAGTCAAGATTTCTCTTTTTCTTCTTAGTGATAAACATTGCTTTGCATTTGTCTACATTCAGTTTTAATCGCCACTTGCTAAACCAGATTTCACATTCTTTAAGGGCTTTCTGCAAACGTGATACAACAACACTAGGCTGGCGTGCCCATGTCAGTATAGCAGCATCATCCGCATAAAAATATAGCTTGCAGTAAGAGATTTCAGGGAAGTCACGTATATAGTAATTGAACAGAACTGGCCCCAGCACTGATCCTTGTGGGACACCGCCATTTATGTCACAGGTATCAGATAATTCATCTCCAACTCTGGCCTGAAATGACCTATTGGACAGAAACGAGTGAACTAGACTAATTAAATCATGAGGGAAACCATCAGTTATCATTTTATAAATAAGGCCTTCATGCCAGACCTGATCAAATGCTTTATGAACATCTAAGAAGATGACACCGCAATACATAGAAAGATTAAGGGGAGTGTTAACATCCGCTGTAAGTCTCCAAACTTGGAGTTGGCAAGAATGTTCCGCCCGAAAACCAAATTGTTCTGCACGAATGAGATTATAGGTTGTGCAGAAATCTAAGAATCTTGTGAGAATTGTTCTCTCCAAGACTTCAGATATAGAAGACAGCAAACTGATGGGCCTGTAGCTTACAGGATTTGCAGGATTTTGACCGGGTTTAGGGATACTTAGAACAACAGACTGTTTCCATGTATCCGGAAAGTAACAGTTATCCCAACAGTCGTTTATAATTTTAGTGATATCACTACTTACATTTTGCGGTAAGTTTTTTAAGGCATTGTTATTAATAGTGTCTTTACCTGGTGCCTTCTTTTTCTTGAGTTTCTTAAAGCAATTTTGAATCTCAGCTACCTGTATTTTATGTTTGGCCACATGATGGCTATTGTTGTAATACTTTGTTATGCTGCTTTCTACCATTTTGGATATTTCTAGTCCTTCTGGACGATCATCCTTTGGAGTCACAAATTGTTTTTTTAAGTGTATCAGCAATAAGCTGTGCTTTGTCTTGGTCATTAGTTATGAAATGTCCATTAGTGTCTAAAAGCGGTGGAATATTCATGGCCTTTTTGTTTTGTAAGGCTCGAATCATGCACCATATAGAATTGTACAGGGTTGACAAACTCTTCACCTTCTCATTCTATCTATCGTTACGAAGTTTATTTACTTCCTCATGTACTCTTCTCGTAAGTCGGTTATATTTGGTTTTAAGCCCAGGCTCTCCTGTTCGGTGCCATTGCCTCCTTACCCTGTTTCTTTGATGTATTAGATACTTGATTGCTGGAGTAAGATCGAGATGATCAGGCCGTTTCACGTCTACTGGAGAAGCACAAGCATTGATGGCTTCAGTAATACGTGTAGTGACCCTTTCGACATTTATGTCTATCTCCTCCGTACTATGCACATCATTGAGTAGATTACTGTCATTTTTGAGAAGATCTCTGAAAAGTTTCCAATCTTGTTAAAGCCCCATTTGTTCTCTGCAATCAATATTGAGATTTTCAAAATTCAGTGCGACCGGTTTATGATCTGAAGATAAATCATCAACAGTAAAAATATCGAATGGCTTATAGAAGCCTTTCAGCAAAACAATATCAAGGACATCACTTGTAGGTGAGTGATCACAGTAATACGTGTCATTTACAGGACCTATCGCAATGATATCAGTTTTGTTCTGTATATATCTAGATAATATGACACCGTTCTGATTATGACGTTTGGAGTTCCACTGAAGCATTCAAATTTCCCGCCATTACCACTGGGATACTCCCAGAGAATAGCTCATCGAGCTCGTCAACATCGATCTTATGCTTGGGAGAGTTGTAAAGAGCCAGGAATTTAACATCGCCAACAATAGTATCCGTGATAATAACAGAAGTCACCTCCATTCCTGTATACATTCGTATGAGCTCTTCCCGATGCCGAATGCCTTTTTTAGCGATAATTGCTGCACCTCCAGATGAGCTTTTGACATTGGGAGTAATAATTCTATCTTTGCGATAGACACAGTAGCCCGGGATTCTGAAGTCCTGGCCCGGCTTTAGATGTGTCTCACAAACAAATGCCACATCTATATCCCATTTAATTAAATAGTTATAAAACTCAATACGCCTCCGGGGAATTCCCCTGGCGTTCCATATGACGCAACGAAGCTTTCCTCTGTTTTCCTCAGACATAATCTCAGTGTTTGCTCGTAAGAATTCCACTCATTTGTGGATATTTTTTGCCTAATTCATTATACAAATGGCATATACTGCCTAGTTGTTTGCACATGTCTTGAATGTCATTTATGTTAAATCTTTTATCCGTTTTCGAGACTATTGAGGCATAGGATGTCTCCGGAGTAACTTTAGTTGGGACTCGTTTGACTTGCGAATATTTTGGGCATTTTGTATAACTGGATGTGTGCTGCCCATCGCATCTTACACACTTTGGAGGATCTTGTCCTTTAATATTTGGGCAGTCTCGTGACTGGTGGTCTTTAGCACATTTGTTACAACGAGGGGCTTCAGTACACCCTAGAGATATATGACCAAATCGTAAGCAATTAAAGCATTGTAATGGTCTCTTATTTCCACGGAACATTTCGATGGATACAGATAAGGGTCCTATGCGAGTAACATTTCTTAGAGTCTTGTTGTGCTCTGTGTTCGCTAACAGAACCAGAATCATGGGCATATCTATGGACCCTTTAGATTTTTTAAGTCTGATCACTTTCTCAGGAAAATAATTGACCTTTTTTAGGTCTTCCTTAAAATCGTTAAGGTCATAGGTTACATCTACATTTCGTATAACGTATTTGAGGACTTTTTCCGATTTAAGTTGATGATGCTGAATCTTTAGCACGTTATCAGCCTTAATGCCAGACACCAATTTACTATGCGTTTCCTCGTCATGACACCTTATTTTGATCGTCTCTGCTCTGCCTGTGTGTACAGTAATTTGGTTAATCGCCACATGCTTTTGAATCTCGCCCAGGATTTGCTTGATTGGCTGACCGTGAGTACGTAATGCAAGACTTGTTTATTGAATTAGCAAGGTATATATAGTGAACAATAACCAATAGAAACAAAAAAACCCCCTGAAAACGTGATCATCGTTTTGGTAACTGGGCCACCCATTGGATCAAACTAGATTCACCAATGGGGCCCCTGTCCGAATTTAACAGTAACTGCTTATCCGTTTTATTTATAGCTAAGCTTTCGTAAGAATCTAACAAGTATTTTTTATTGACCGATTTTATTTATTTCACACTGAATTCGTGGCCCGTATCCAGGGAATGCTTCGCGATGGCTGACTGGTTGCTTCTGCCAAATCTTGTGTGGTTCAAATGCTCCTTAAATCTTGTTTCTATGCTTCGGAACATCTGCCCTTTGTACATCATAGGGCATTGGTTTTATTGAGCCTGGTAGATGCCTGATTTTTGCAGTGGTGGGATCTGGTCCTTAGGATTGCTCATTAGTTGTATCATTTGTCCTGGATTGCTGAAAGCGAGAGAGACATTAAAGGGCTTAAGTATCGAGCTTATTCCGCTTATAAGAGCCTTGTTGTAGGGCAAGGAAATGATTTTCCGGTTATTTATGTTCCTTTTAAAAGTAGTGATTCCTGCTAAGAACTTTTTAAACCTTCTTCTTCAAACTAAATCCAAAATAAGTTTGGACCTATACCCGTTTTTGTTGGCCGTGTTTTGAATAATGGCTCTTTCTTTTTTAAATTTGGACGGGCTCAATGGAATATTCAATGCTCTATCTATCATATAGATGAAAGCTGAAAGTTTTTGGTTCCAGGGATGACTGGAATCATGAGGTATGTAGTTTAAACTGTTTGTAGGTTTTCTATATACATCAAATGATAGCGACTCTTTAAATCTAGAAATTTTAATGTCTAAGAACGGAAGGCACTGATTGTTTTCAGTCTCGACCGTGAATTGTACTGACGGAAAGAAACCATTGATGTGTTGGACAAACGAGCCAATGTCACATCTAGTTTGGATTTAGTTAGAAGAAGAAGGTTTAAAAAATTCTTAGCAGGAATCACTACTTTTAAAAGGAAGATAAATAACCGGAAAATGATTTCCTTGCCCTACAACAAGGCGACTTCATCTGCGTGGCTGTTTAAAACTTCTAAACCGGGATATAGTTTAAAAAAAGTTGGAAAGTATAGAAATTATTATATGCATAAGTACTTGAATATAACCTTTGAATAATAGAATAAAATAAAAACAAACTTTATTGACACAAAGGAACACATATATAAATAACATAAAACGGAATAAAAGAGGTAAGCCAACACTTTTTTTATCCCTTATAGCTTAATTTGCCGTTTATTTAAAGGATTGCGTTATTAAAACGTTTTCCGTTTTTCCCATAGAAGCTGCTATGAACAGATTATCTTCGAACCGAGAGCATGCTACATAAACTGTCCATGCGAGAAGCAGCTGGTTCTGAGATCTCGGCCAGCTGCCCGGAATATCTTCCTTTGTGACTTCTTAATGGTCTTAGCAAAACAGACGCTGGCTGGGTATCGCATAAATAAAAGTTATTAGGAATGAGGGGTATAGTGGGTATGAAAATTATCTCATCAGTAACATAGCCCATTAGGATCTCCGCTTCAATAATATTATTTTGTAGCGAAACTACTTTAAGCCGAGTTCCATTACACAACTTTTGAGGGGTTATGTTCTGAAGAAACATCATCGGAACACCGACTTTCAGGACAATATAATGCGCGGGAAGTCTGGATGCACTAAGTGTTAAGAAACTCTACCGAATAAGTGGGAGCATCAGTTTGATCCAAGACCATATTTATAGAATTATATATCACCTCATTCCCTTCAATGTTTTGCAAAATGCTGTGGTTTATTGCAGTCGCATGCTCATTTTTAGGCTCTTTCACACAACCAATAGTTTTCTTGAGTTGTTATTTGGTTAAAAGATTATGCTATTGTGATAAACCATGTTTCTGCCATTCTATTGACCACATGTAGCATCAGAGCTCCAAATACCTTCTCTTTTGTAAGAAAGTTTATCTGACGCTTCCGCTTTAAATGAAATATCCGAGAAATCAAGTCGTTCCTGTCATAGGATGTCTGCCCAGGAAACAAGTTGGTGTTTATGTCAAGCCACCTAGGGTTGGTCATCATGGTAATAAATAAATCTGCTCCACCAAATTTTCGGACATAACATAAAGCATCTTGAGTGCGCTCGTGCATATATCTAGGACTCCAGTGATTTTGAATGAGAGAATCACCATTCTGCCCACGTTTACACCATCTCCTGCTAATCGTCTCTAAGGTCAACATAATTTTTCGCACTAACATAATTCTCTTTGATTATTGCGATTGAAAATCAAACGCTGAGTTTCAATTTTGGCATACATATCTAACTAAAACTGACTGAAAAGTCCACGAAATCTATCAAGATAGATATGCTTCCTCTGACGCAACTGGATTATAAAACCGTAGTACTGCACAGCAGAAGTTTTCTTGTTGAAATTTGTAGCAAGTCTTTGTGGTCAAAATCATAAAGGGAAAATTATAGCAGTCTTCCCCTCGACAAAACATTAAAGGGTACGCTAATGAACCATAGGCGCGATGTGTTTCGCTGATCCTTTGAAGACGATCATCCTGTGTACGCAAAATAATTTCCCTCCTATCACAAGGACCAAAGGGACGGCTACTTCGTTCTTGATAGGAGCACTGTATCGACCTAGGTGAGCTCCTATTAGTCTTTTGTCGGCAGCAATTACAAACTTGTGGTTATTCCGATTATCATTGGGAACAGAATCAAGTGCAAGGTTTAAAACAGTCAACATATTGGTTCACACAATGGAGCATATTTTGAAACCCACTTAATAACTCAGCGTTCAAGCTATAAATATGTATTTACCTAACATTTATCTGCTTTTGGTAAATCAAAAGCCAATTAAGTGATAAATTTGACTCTGTATTTTGAATGTTGGCAAAAATGCACCTTTAGTGATCTGATTTGCTCCGAAAAAAAAGTCATTTCAAAAGAGCTATTATAGCCCCGTGTGCAATCCAAAAAGTTTTTCGATTCTGGATGTTCTCAATGGCTCTGGTAGTTCTTGCATTCAAGCACGACAATATGTGCACATATGGTTTGTAGGGCCTAGTCGAGAATAATCGGAATATTTAATTACTGAATCATAATTAAATTCGCTTTTTCTTTTTCTAGCTACGGCAGCTCTTCAGGTTCATAAACCATTGACATGTTAAACAACCTGTAAACGGCATGACGCAGCCGATCTTCCTCTAACTATATAGGTCGGTTCTGGGAAGACTCTATTTGCCGCAATTCCTGCAAACAATTGCGTTCTTGTGTCCAATGATTCACTACCACAACTTGTCTCTCATGGTACCAACGCCGGGTGACAGACAAACGAGGCTTATACTGCTCTTCTGTCTCCAATAAGCGCGAAAGTTCATGGCTGAAACGCTCAGTAGACAAATGTAATTCCTGTTCCTCATCAGTCTCCAGAGATTGTGATATTTTATGTCGTAGAGAGTAAAAGAAATTTACAATCTTCTTTTGTTTCCATACATCAGGCTTCACCCTGGCGAGACCAGTCGCCACTCAAACGATGTTCACGTTCTGCACTACTCTATTCAGACCGTGACGCAGCATTTCGGTTTCTACATGGTGATCCAAAAATCGCGTACATCCTAGTTCGATTGTCTACAATTAAATTAATTGTGAAAAGTTTCATTGGCTGCTTTGAAACATTTATATTTGTGCATCTGTTGTAAAAATATAGACGTGTTGTGAAATTAGTATATTATATAGTAGTAAATAGTATTATTTAATATCATCTGGTTTTTATATATTTCGATGTGCACGACTTTTGGATCACTTTGTATTAACATCCAAATGTGAGTCACGTTGATCGCGTGTCTCTAGAGAGCGACCGCTAGCGGACTGCGCTCGGGAGTAACTGAACCGCGTTTCACACTCGGATAGAGTTTCTAGAGATCGAGACAAGGCTCTTCTAGATTGCTGCGACTCTAAACGTTGGACGTTACGGTTAGCTTTTAGCTGGACGTCTCAATCGTGCTCGTTTAAGTCGTGTAGAAACAGAGTAATCGTTTGCGTGAAATAATTTTTTTTGTAGCTATTATTTCTCCTTTAAAATTTGTTTACAATAATTAAAATAATAAACCTTGATAAATGTATAAATGTCTGGGCCAAAGATGGCTGAAAAAACCTCACGTGAACCTCAATCAACAACGGTATTATCTGCTAGCACTGGGAAAGTTAATTGCCGTGCTCTAGTAATCCAGAGTTTTACTGAAGAGTCGAATTTGAATGGTTACAGTCCGAACTTTAACAATACCTTTAACAATCGTACAACGTAACGAAACTGTCAAATAATGCTACGTTTTTGTTGCTGAACTCGTAATATCTATCTATATATATAAAGAAGGATGTTTGTGGGTCTGTCTGTGGGTCTGTCTGTCTGTGGGTCTGTTTTTTATACAAATCTACAGTTTTAGTCCGATCTTGATGAAATTTCGCATACATGACCTTCAAAGCATGAGGAAGGTCACTGTCTACTTCAGATTTCGAAAAATAATAATTATTGATATAAAATCGATATTCATGGTTATGGCAGGGCATATTAATGAGAAATATCGCATGACCAACAATGCAAGACAAAGTTTTTGCAACAATGGTATCAACACGCAATTCACAAACACTCTGCATGGACCAACAATATATATCTCATGACCAACAATGCAAATAAAAGTTTGTGCAACAATAGGTATCAACAATGGTTTCAACACGCAATTCACCAATAACAATGAGCTCAAAATGATGATGCAATGATAAAGCA
>JAHWFO010069601.1:118715-131254 GCA_023313115.1 Rhysida immarginata | reverse complement strand
CCCCTCCGCTGGACTCACGTGACTACCAGCACACCTGGTACGTCACATGCGCCCGACGAAAGGCCTCGAAAATACCCTATAAAGGGTTACTTTCGAGAAATTTCTCATTTAACCCCATACGCCAATTATTTGTTCCAATAATTTAATCATTATTTTTCTAAAAAAACACATCATCAAAAACCACCCCGAACACCCCCTATACTCAATGCACTTCCTTATAACTTAAACCCTGAACACCACAATATACGAACAACAACATTCATACCTCCTAGTTCCTCAATGCTCATACACACTCACATTCATACTGCTTTACTCACATTCACCACTCCAAATTACACATGCCAGTTGCTCCCCTATTTCCTATACCCGCCCCGATGGAGTGCCCAATAATCCGGGCGTGCTCGCCTGCGTAAGGAGTACCGGGACTCTGCAGGGGTTTCCTCCTGTATAGGCCGTCCCAGTATCACGTCTTCCTCTCGAACCAAACCTGTGGGTTCTATCGCTACCGTGGAAGGAATTTCCTCCTCTTGGTTTGCCTCTGCCCCACTCATCGGCCCATCTACGAGCGGTACCCCTTTTTGAACATCCTGCGGACCTACTAAACCTTGCTCGCGTACCCTTCGTACCCCACCAATTGGTAGGTATTCCTCTAACTCCTCCTCCTCTTCGTCGCCCGATACTTCCCCAGTCTCTTCCTGTTTCGATGTTGAATGTATTTTTTTTTCCTCCGACTGTGTGTCGGATCCAACCAACAAGGTTTCAAGCGATCCACGTGTACTATGCTTTTATTATGTTTAATAGAATCCTCAATCTCATAATTAACAGCATTGATTTTTCTTATCACGCGGAAGGGTCCAATAAATTTAACGCCGAATTTCCGCTTATGCCCGCCCTTCCGCAATAGCCATACGCGACTGCCTACTGGTAATGTCCGAGTAGCTCTTTCCTTATTTATTCTTTCCAGATGGCGATTACGTTTTTGACTATCTCTTTCTCTGACTAAATCTCTTACTTGAGTTAGTTCTTCCACTAATTTAGAGCAGTACTGCTGCACTATGTCCTTATTTTCACCATCGTCCTCGTTCCCTTGAAGGTAATGTCTGGGCGAGCCCGGATCGAACCCGTACAGCAGGAAAGCTGGACTCTCCTCGGTGGACTCGTGCTGGCTCGTACGCATTGCGTAAAGAGCGCAATCCAACACGTCGTCCCACTGTTCGGGGTGTTCATGGCACAACGCTGTCACGGTCTCACAGAGCGATTTATTACACCGCTCTGCAATTCCATTAGACGTTGGCCGGTACGCTGTTGTTACCTTATGTGTAATTTTGAGGTCTTCACACAGCGATCTGAACACCGCCGAGGTAAAGTTGGTACCCCGGTCGCTGATTATCTGCTGAGGCACACCATAACGGCATACAATGCATCGGATAAACGCGCGTGCCACCGACTCCGCAGTCTGGTCGGGAAGTGCCTCGGCTTCAGCGAACCGGATAAAAATGTCCGTGATCACGAGGACGAATCGGTTTCCCCTGCTGGACCGTCGAACCGGACCCACCACATCAATGGCCACTTTTTGGAATGGGTGGTTTGCAACCATCCCCTCTTGCCACGGGGCACGTGTTAAGCTCACTTTTGCACGCTGGCATGCTTCGCAAAATAGTATTTTTTCCATGACATCGTTCTTCATTCCTGGCCAAAAATAATTCTTACGCAGTTTATTAAGTGTTGCCTTCACTCCCCGATGGCCCCCAAGAGGACCGTCATGGTACCAGGCAACCAGCGTCTTCCTCAGATCTTGTGGGATACATATGCGGATCCGACCCGCCTGGGTCCTTGTTCCAAAGCGTACTAACAGCCCGCTTCTTACGCCGTACTGACCTCCCATAACTTTTGCTTCAGTACGTGATTCCAATGCCTGTGCAATACTCTGAATCCACCCATCCTTCCCTTGTGATTGACAAAGTTCCTCACGTGTAATGGGGCCTGAAAGCTCGGCCATTATCGAGCAGCATTGCCGTGATAGCATGTCGGCCACCGCATTCTTTTTGCCCTCCACGTATTGATAGTTGAATCCATATTCTTCCAGCTCCAGCGCCCATCTCAGCACACGCTGATTAGTATTGCGCATTCGCTGAATGAACGCTAGAGGCTGGTGATCTGTCAACACTGTGGTAGGGTGGCCGAGAATGATATGTCTAAAGTGGCCGGCAGCTCGGACGATAGCCAAGGCCTCCTTCTCTATGACCGAGTAGTTGACCTCCCCCCCCTGCAACTTTTTGCTAAAGTACGCAATAGGTTGCAGGTCCTCCCCAACCTTCTGCTGTAATACGCTTCCAATAGCATTAGCAGAAGCGTCGGTCGACAAGAAAAATCGTCGCTGGTAGTCTGGGGGAACCAACAGAGGCCTGCTGCTCAAGACCATTTTGATAAATTCAAAAGCCTCCTTACATTCGGCATTCCATTGGAACGGCACCCCTTTCTTCGTCAGCTCTGTGATAGGAGTTAAAATCTCCGACAATCCCTTTATAAAGGGGCGGTAAAAGTTTACCGATCCAACAAAGCTGCGAACTTCGCGTGCATTCTTGGGTTCCAACAGCTTCTGGATGGCTTCTACATTCCCTGGATCAGGGTAAGCACCATCCGCTGTGTTGACATGCCCCAAGTAATGCACGCAAGGGGTGCAAAACTGGCATTTAGCCGGATTGACCACCAGTCCCTTTTTCCTGAACCTCCCCAGCACCCAACGTAATACATCCATATGTTCCCTTAACGTTTCCGTTGAGATCAGTATATCGTCCAGGAACATATGGATATTCTCCCCGACGCCCCCCTGGAGGGCTGCCACCACATATTGTTGAAAAAGGTGGGAGGAGTTCCTCCCACCTTGGGGCAATCGAGTAAGTTGATATTTGCCCCATGGTGACTGGAAGGCATAGCACTCTCTCAGTGACTCGGCCAATGGTATCTGATAGTATCCATTGTTCAGGTCGAGCACCGAGAAGTACCTATGCCCCCTCAACTCCTCCAGGATATCTTTGATTATGGGCGTAGGGTAGTCCACGGGGCTCGTGTGCAGATTCACTTTGCGTAGGTCTAGAGTGATTCTCACGTCCCCGTTTTTTTTTGGAACTACGTGGACCGGGGAGTTCCATGGACTCACACTGGGCTCGATGATCCCGGCCTGTTCGAACTCCACCAGTTTTCGTCTGTAAGCCTCCCGATACACGTGAGGAATCCGGTATTGCCGGGTGAATACGGGATGCGACTTATCGACCGTATATTCGGCCACGTAATCACGCACTCCGCGAACACCCGTCACTTCGTTGGAGAATATATCTCCGTATTCGTGTATTACTTCAGGAATTCCTTTTCGCACATCGTCGCTTAACCCCCCCAATTGCAACCCAGCTATGGGTGGGCATCGCTCGAGGAGCCCAACATGTCTAACACGCACCATAGAGCCTTCACTAGACGCTTGCCACACCTGCACCCATCCCACTAAACTTCTGCACTGAGTATGTCACACCCATACCCCGAGCCTAGACGCCCCCTAATCGAATGGAAACCCTCCCTGCTGCCTTGGCCACAACCCCTGCATTCCCTGGTACTATCTGCATGAGAACCAATCCCCCTTATACCCACACTCAATCAAACACGCTACAATACACATAGGACAACCTACAGCGCTATAACGCACTCCTAAGTTCTCGAGACTCTAAAATCCGTAAATTTCGGATTACTGGCCCCACGTTGGGCGCCAGTGTGATGATCCCACCCCCCAGGTAATGCACAGGTGTGCATATATTATGAACAACACCGGAGAATGAAATAATCAGGGGTTCGGAGCCAGTAAATAATCTACAAGAACTTAGTTTTGCGTTTTATACTGATACATACTTTATTCATAATTTCGCCTTTATAATATGTAACACATTATATATCCAAATCTATAGGCTAAAATCTTCAAAAACTAGGGGCCCCTTAAGCGTTTTAATGTTATCATACCATGCATTAATCTAAATACACTATTAAATCAGTAAATGGGGTTCGTCTCCACTTCGAGACTCGATGGGGAAATCTGAGGTCGATTGCCTACTGCCATTAAGAGGCTAATTGGAAGGGCGGGGCAGATTCATTCTCCACACAGTGGCGTCGCATTTGATTCCGCTTGCTCACGTCCCCTGAATTAAGTATTCAAACAAAACGAACACTACGCTTCTTTTTAGCGCAGAGCACCCCTTTTATTAGCCAACTAAGGGAGAGGCACGGAAACCCTTCTTAGTTGGACGGAGCAACCAAACGTGCGACCGGCACTGGTGAACCCCAAACGCGCGTCAGTTTTGCGTCGCTACTCGTGCTTAACATCCCACGGTGCGACGACTGGGCGCGAGGGTACCGCTCCGCTTCTTCACTTGTGCTGCAATGTCGTTCGCCTCAGATTTCCAGAAGTACGTCCGTTAACATCGTTTATCTAATTTAGTTAACAGGCTTTCTGCATTTTTTAGCTCGCTTTTCGTACTGTAGCAACGGAGAACAGAGATCAGATCACTCTTAATGGTGAGTTAATTAATTTTCCAAGAGTTCTCCAACTTTCATAGCACAACAGAAACGTCGCAGGGTAATAGTTTTACTGTTCAGTCTCGTGAATTGCGGTGGGAGGTGCCGCATCCAACATTCTGATTTTCCCTCTTAGTAGATCTGCCGCTAGTCAAATTGGTATGGTGTCACTCACCGGGGGGTTCCGCTGCTCAGATATTATACGCTAAGCCATCTTAACATACTTCCGAGAACACACATCGGCCGAAGTCAACAACGTTCCGTTCATTTGCCCCTGTTATCGGTGTCGCTCCATTTCACTCAAATTCTACTTGCTTCCGTCATTCTCGTGGCGTTCCTATGCAACTCATGTATCATAAAAAAAACATTTAAAGATCAATTAAACAAAATCATGTTCCTATTCTGAGAAAACATCATAGTTCAACCACTTATCGTATCGTTTCAGTCAATTGCAAAACATTCCCAGTCATTTAGTTCGAATTATCATCAGATTATCACTCTCGTCCGGCAACCAGCGTTGGAAACGAATCATAACCATAAACATTATTATAAATATAATAATGAAAAAAAAAGGAACTAAAAAAAAACAACACGCACACGCGCAACAAAACAACATTCACACATAAGCTCTCATTCTCCGAAATTCTCACAACAATGCTTTATCGGAAGCTGCGTTCGTCTTCTCAGAAAACATATCAACGCTTACAGCCGCCAATAATGTACACACCCTAAACAATCACCCTTCTCTTGACAATAAAACAACAATATCAGCCACAACATTACCGATACACATAAACAACGACTAAATATGCAAAATAAAATTACATTTTACACACATTTCAATCCCTCAAAATACTCCATTTACGACCTCTAAACTATTTTCTACCCAAATCGATCCACAGGTAAGAATTCTAAATGACACCCCCCCCCTCCGCTGGACTCACGTGACTACCAGCACACCTGGTACGTCACAAAATCAAGGCGCTTATTGGAGAAAGGAAAAATTACGGAGGAGCAGGTGATTGGAAGAAAAGGGGAAGAAGGTAGAAAAAGGCAGAAAGGTTCTGGTTTCAAGAGAGAAGGTCGGAAAAATTCTAGCTCTGAGGGATCTTAGAAGAATGGAAGGGAACATAGGCAACTCGGAGGAAGAAAGAAAATTAGGCGAGATTTTAGCTGCTGAATAAATTCGGAAGATAAGGGAGAAAGAAGCCGACCGTGGAGAGACCGAGGTTTCCATCGAAGTATGAGAGGTTTAAACAACGTCAGTGTGGAGAACCCATGCCCCTGAACCTCAGAACAAGAGAGTCGGAATTTACGAGAGGAGGAAAAATGTCCTGCCTGCCGCCGGACACAGGCAAGGGACTCTCACTCATGTTTTACCGAGAGAACTTTAAATAATTCGACTCATAGAGTTTTTCCTCGCGGGAATAATCCTGTACGTCCGTATCGAGCCCGCCGACTGGATAGCCTCTTGCCTCTACTCCTAATTGAGCCTGAGACCCCGTCAGTTCCAGTGGACGCAGTCGATTCCCCGTGCCTCAAGGAAACGGTAGCAGCGAATGGCAAAGGAAACTAGGAAAGGACGGACGCTGGCAAGCATGACCGAGATGTAAGCAGAGACACGCCGATGAGTCCCGAGGACGCTGACGTACAGTCGGGTGCATAAAGGTTTTTACCTAAGTCAAAATTGTTCGGCTTCCTTACAATACTTCAATCCAATGAAATTACTTTTTCCAGGTATCTAGTCGAGCACGCTTACTATGGAATGATTCCATTAAGTTTTTGCTTAGCATCGGGGTAGGCAAGTTTTACGTCACGTGCTCAACTATGTTGACAAAAAGATTATTTTGGCTGTTCTGATGAATATTTTTGTGTTATTAATAATAAACTAATTTATTTGGTTAATAGTGTAACATAAATGGTGCACAGTATCGATATAATTATATCCGTGATCAAGCGATAAGCTGATGCAGCGCTCCATTATGGTGTGATGCGGAAGTGATTTACAGGTGTAAGCAGGGAATAGGGAGATATTATTTACGAGCTCCTTATAAGTGGAAGCTATTTTCTTTTGACTGCTCGAAAGGTTACAAGTCTCATTTTTTGTGTGTATATAAAATAATCAAAATTTGATGGAGAACACCACATCTTATTATTAATGCCCATCTCTTTAATTAAAAAATAACAAAATAAAAAATTGTCAAAGCAACAAATAGAATAATCATGATGCACAAAAAAGTAGAATAATCAAAGCTTAAATATCTTATTATGCTCAAAGAAAAAGAAATGAGTTAATTAATATATAAAATCAAAATAGCGTTAAACTAAATTTCTCTGAAACTATTAAACTGAGACATAAAGTGTCAGCAGATAAAATGATCGGTTTTTAAAGCTCTTTCTAACGATATACCGTTTAAGAGAACATTTTCAGAGTTTTTCAGTAGTCACAAGGAAACATGATAAAATGATCAAGGCAGGATTTTCTTTCTGCAAATCTTCAGTTTATTTAATTCAAAACAATGATTGAATAGTGTCTCGTTACAACAATCCCTGGCTTCTGATGGATTGTCGTAACTTTCTTTGTTGGCTTCAGATGCCCATGCGCAGAAGTGCCAATTTTGCTCTTACAAAAAATGTTTTGCGTTTTAATATATAGGATTATATATTTTAATAGTAGAGAATATTAAATGATTTGAACAAAGGAGGATTTTTGTAAAAGTAACTGTGATATAAATTAGTGTATATTTGATTAAAAACTAAAATATAGAATAAAGCATGACATGACAATTAACATGAAAAGTTTTTTAAACCCTCAAATAAGCAGATCAAATTGCACATTTGGATGAAAAAAACTTTTATCTGTTTATGGTGTTCTTTACATACACTGTTTATAACTTAAACGAAATCAAAAACGCGATAATGAACAAAAAAAAATGCCTATCCA
This sequence comes from Rhysida immarginata, assembly GCA_023313115.1. NCBI lineage: Eukaryota > Metazoa > Arthropoda > Chilopoda > Scolopendromorpha > Scolopendridae > Rhysida > Rhysida immarginata. Next base: position 123,753 of record JAHWFO010069601.1, on the reverse strand, counting down.
TATCGGATTCGAAGTCTGCCATTCGAGGCATTAAGCAGAGACTTTTAAGGATATTGCTGTTAGCCACTATCGCTTATTATTGTCAAGAGGAAGCAGGCGACGAGCACATCCCAAGCGTATACCTGCTACCCTATTTGCATTCAGAAGGGACAGGTCCATTCTAATCTGCCTTGACTCTCAGTACAAGTACCTGATTTTGCAACCGATCAACATCCAGAAAACTCAGTCCCTATGGAGCAGATAAAAACCTTTTTGCACCCGACTGTATATGATGGCGATTCGAAGGCAAATGCTGATTCAGCTGCACAACAAGGTGAAGGCACTGAGCAGGAAATTCCCGCCGAGCTCCTTCAGCATACAGTGGAAAACGCAGAGACTCAGCCACCCGCCATTATCGTTCTTAACGTCACCCAGCCTTCCCATCAACGGATGACAGCAGCCTCGCGAGTGCGTGCCAGGCAGAGATCTCTTGCTGCGAGCCGCGCTCGACTTTAGCATCTCCGATACGGGGTATTTCATTAAAATACTTTTAGTGGCTTTGCTTAACCACGTTAAGACCATATAGACTGTTAAGTGTGACATTTAATCTCTCTTCAGTATTCCTCGAACTGTTCTCCTTAATTAATCTGTATTGCTCCTGTGCCAGTCATAACGAAATGTTTGGCTGTTAAGCTAATCCCAATCTCTTTTACTTTTCCTTTAGCATTGGGCAACACTCCTCGAAACCCACAAGGGTCGCCGCCTACTTGGACAGCGGTGACAGAGCACCCAGGATTTCGTCGCCAACGGTATTGCCAACAAATAAGCATTGAAGCAAGGATTCCGGCCCAGCTATTGACTCCACCGACGATATCTCAGACATATGATTTATTGACATATTATCTATTTCACCTTTAATGAATTGACTTTTGTTTTGAATATATATCAGTTTATTTAATCAGATTTGATTAAACTACCTATCTGATTATCCAATTTCGTCATCCTCCTCCTTTCTCTACTCACGACCAGTTTTAGTTAATTTAGATCATTCTAATTAATTAATTCATCCTATTAAAAAGTTGTGATAGAGAGGGGATGGTGCTTGGTAGACAAGCAGTGGAACGCCATGGACAAAATAATAATATAGATGCTTCTACGAACTTTGCTGAATTTATTTTGTGTGAATGTTTACAGATTTTGTTATATTTTCATGTGCGGAAGTCGCCTCAGGATCGTTCTCGGAGGAGAGAAGAGGGTGCGGTGCTAGTAGTGGATTCGCCAGAAGGATAATAAAGGAAGCAGAAGTTGACAGTGGTGGTGAGACAGAAAATTTGTGTTGGTAATATGGGCCAGGACTTGAAAGAATGGCTCAAAGAGCAGCATTATGGCGAGGATAGTGTAAAGCCCATGAAAGACTATAATAGAGTTTTCAGAAAATTAATAAACTCGATTAGAGACCTAAAAGAAGAGGAGAGGGTAGAAACTTATGTTAATTCGTTTTCGGAAAAAAATGCAGATTAAGTTAAGACAACAAAAGTTTTTAACTTAGAAATGACAATGAAATGGGCAGTAATTAATATAAATAACACTATTAGTGCCCATGAGGAGGATATGGAGGAAAGCAGGCTGGTTAAGAAAGACAAGAAGCTAGCTGAAATAAATAAAAAGAAAGATTTACTAGGAAATGAAGAGTTAGCACAAGAGCCGAATATAAGCCAACCGATAAAAGGATGGAGAAAACGAAAAAATAAGAAAAAGACTGCTCCAAATGATTCTACGGGGAGGAGGATATTAAGAATAATATAGAACAAAGAAATTGGGAAATAGCTCATAATCCTATCAAAAAAGAAAAAGAAAGTTCTGTAGCAAAGAATTCTAGAAAATGAAATTGCATCGACAGAAAATGAAATTGCTACATTAAAAAGAAAAAGTTTATTGATAATTTTAAGAAAATTATTAAGAAAACAGGAATAAGGCCTCTAATTCAGCAGTCAGTAGCATTATCGATAGCACAAACTATGAATCTGATTGATGAAGAAACTTTGTGTAGTTATTTAGCGGAAGTAGTAAATAATATTCCGGGTAATCAGGAAATTAGAATCTTTACTAATACTGCAGAATATAGGGGTAGATTTAATCCTCAGCTGAAGGACGAATTGAAGAAGAAACGAATCACTAAGGGTAAATTTAAAACCTAAAGAGAATGATAATATACGAATGATAGAGAAACCTAAGCGGGTATTAGAAGACAGTCGAGTTATGGAAACCCAAGAGAAGACTAGTTGGAAAAGAGAAGGAGTTAGGACACCAATGGAGAATACCTAGGCGTCAGAAAAAAAGACTGTATGCTGGCATTCGTCAAAAAGAAAGAAAAGAAATGTGCGAGTTAAGAATTAGTAAAAATAAAAATGCAGAATGTTCTCAGGAGATCGGGTTCCCACAGGAAATGGAAATTGTGGAGCTTGATCCGGACTTAGAGGAGTTAAGAGAAAGCATTGCAGGAACTAATGAACGAGCACGTCAGCAAAATATATAACCCTACTTATCAGGAGGATAGAGAAGGGTTCGAAACATTTTCGTCAGTAATAGCTTTATCTTGAAATGTTTATAATTTTCAAAACTGGCGTCAGAAGAAGGATCGCCGAGAGCAGGAGAAAATAGTCGAAGTAGGTTGCAAATAAATAAATAAATTAATGAAGACGCTAGAAGAGCAGAAAGAGTTTCTCTATACTATAAACCAAAGGGTTGGTATGTTACAGCAAAAAATTGAGGAATTAAGCAGGATGATAGAAATAGTGGTTAAAAATAATATTGGAGTAAAGAAAGAGAAAAACGGGAAAAAGGCTAAATGTTCAGAAGAATGAAAATAGTATGCTAGAGAGCCCGGAAGGAAAGAACTTCACAATAGATTGTATTGAAATTATAGAAGAAGAGAATCAGCTAGATAAGAATTTTGGCAGAGCACAGGACGTGATAATAAAGAGTCATAAGAATAAAAATGATGTTAATCTCTCGGAGGTTAAAACCTAAGGATGAAAGGAAAATGTTAGCCAGCAGCCAACGGAATAAGAACACTCCCAATACGACTGCTCCGAAGAGAAAAGTGAACGAAAATAAGGAGCAGGAAAAGCATCGCCGTTGCCACAAAGCTAGGGAAAGAAAAAATGACAGTGAGACATAATGTATATGGCATTCCAGAAGCAAGGGAAGAGATGACACGAAATTGTATTAGAGTCCCTTGTGGGAAAATAATTACGATAATTATCAAAGCGGGCAAAACCATGCTATGGGTGAAGCTGACGAACAACAGAAGAAGATCAATAATGTAGAAGTTCAGAACAGGATCAAACAGAGACGGAAGTATAGAAGAGAAATTTATAGAGAGAGGCATGAAGCTGGACAACAAAGATGGAAGGAGGATAAATTAGATGGAAATTTTAGGAAAAAGTTATCCCAAGAACATTGAGGAAATCGCAAACGAAGAATGGGGATTCTCGTCACTTGTTTACGGCGCGGATGGTGTCAGATCATTGAATTGGAGGATAAATATCAACAAATAAATTCGGCGATCGACACAGAAAGAAGAAATAGGGAGAAAAGGTAACAAACGAAGAAGCCGTAGGAAAAGAAAGAAAATCAACTACCCGCCACCCAGAGAAGAGAGTAGAAGAGCCGAAAAGATGAAAAAAGAGAAATCAAGGTGCTTATTGGAGAAAGGAAAAATTACGGAGAAGCAGGTGATGGGAAGAAAAGGGAAAGAAGGTAGAAAAAGGCAGAAAGGTTCTGGTTTCAAGAGAGCAGGTTGGAAAAATTCCGAGGGATCTTGGAAGAATGGAAGGGAACATAGGCATCTCGGAAGAAGAAAGAAAATTAGGCGAGATTTTAGCCGCCGAATAAATTCGGAAGATAAGGGAGAAAGAAGCCGACCGTGGAGAGACCGAGGTTTCCGTCGGTGTCAGAGAGGTTTAAACAACGCCAGTGTGGAGAACCCATGCCCCCGAACCTCGGAACGAGAGAGTCGGACTTTATGAGAGGAGGAAAAATATCGTGCCCATCGTCGGACACAGGCACGTGACTTTCACTCATGTTTTACCAAAAGAACTTTTTATAATTCGACTCAAAGAGTTTTTCCTCGCGGGAATTATCCTGTACGTCCGTATCAAGCCCGCTGACTGGATAGCCTCTTGCCCCTACTCTTAATTGAGCCTGAAACCCCGTCAGTTCCAGTGGACGCAGTCGATTTCCCCTGCCTCCAGGAAACAGTAGCAACGAATGGCAAAGGAAACGAGGAAAGGACGGACGCTGGCAAGCCTAGACACACCGACGAACCCTGATGACGCTGACGTACATGACGGCTATTCGAAGGTGAACGCTGATTCAGCTGCACGACAGGGTGAAGGCGCCGAGCAGAAAACACATGCAGAGTTACTTCATTATACAGTGGAAAACGCGAAGACTTAGACACCCGCCATTATCGTTCTTAACGTGAACCAGCCATCCCATCAATGAACGACAGCAGCCTTGCGAGTGCGCACCAGGCAGAGATATCTTGCTGCGAGCCACGTTCGACTTTAGCGTCTCCGATACGGGGTATTTCATTAAAATACTTGTAGTGGCTTTGCTTAATCACGTTAAGACTATATAGACTGTTAAGTGTGACATTTAATCTCTCTTCAGTATTCCTCGAACTGTTCTTCTTAATTAATCTGTATTGCTCCTGTGCCAGTCATAACGAAATATTTGGCTGTTAAGCTAATCCCAATCTCTTTTACTTTTGCTCGAGCATTGGCAACACTCCTCGAAACCCACAAGGGTCGCGACCTACTTGGACAGCAGTGACAGAGCACCCATGATTTCGTCGCCCAGCATTGAAGCAAGGATTCCGGCCCAGCTATTGACTCTACCGACGATATCTCGGATATATGATTTATTGACATATTATCTATTTCACCTTTAATGAATTGACTTTTGTTTTGAATGTATATCAGTTTATTTAATCCGATTTGATTAAACTACCTATTTGATTATCCAATTTCGTCATCCTCCTCCTTTCTCTACT
>JAHWFO010069601.1:81728-113715 GCA_023313115.1 Rhysida immarginata | reverse complement strand
TTTCCTTCTCTATGATTAATGTTGACAGCTTTCTGGGTTTTTCGCGGAAGGCAACAGCAGCTACATCACTGATGGCTGCTACACTGGAGATATTGTCAACACGCATGCCTTTTTTAGATTTTTTGTTTACATCATGTATCCAGTCACTGACTTCTTCCTTAGTTAGATCATCATTTAGTTTTCGCTTATTTCTGATTCTATCCGTTGAGAGGGACTCCGCACGGTTAAGAGGGGGATTGTCAATGTCTTGGAAGGGTTCAGGGTCGCCCACTATCATGGACGAATTAGTATTGAATACATTGAAAGAACTCATCATTTCCCTGATAGTATTTTCGAGACTGGCAAGGCTGCTTGCAGCTTCATTTCGGGCACCTGAAATCTCTAATTTTAACCCATCAATCTTAGAGTCCAGACTACTAGTATTCTTGGCCAGGGTTTCTACCTTGGATTCTAGGTCTAAATATTTGTTGCTTAAAACCGTACGTAAAGTCTTTAGCTGTTCATTAATAACGATATCAAATGCCAGAAATCTAGGATCCTTACACGCATCTTTGTAGGCTAGTTCACACGGTAATACTTTTCCGTCAACATATTTAACTGTAGCAGATTTTGACCCAGCGCCTGCCGCCATGAAACTGGTGTGGTGCGGGGTTTTGCTGTCCTTAGAAAGATGCACCTACTCAGAACGACACAGTTAAAAGACTTAATAAAAGCCCTATCTTGTTAGTCCTCTTGGAGATTCCACCGATATACTCTCAATAGCAAACCAGGATCAGCGACTATGCAATCGAACAATTCAAAATCACAATCAGAAGTCCAAAAAACGAGGCCCATCTGCGAACGGTCAACACACATCCACGATAGACACACACAGCCCTGAAGACAACCTGCAGTAGGTACTGTATCCTCCAATCTACCATAGACTGATTAATTATATGGTGTTAAGGTAAGAGAAGTTAAAGAAATAATTAAGAATAGTCCAAATTTTATTCCCCAAAATTGTGTTTCTTCGCTTATTATCAGTAATCCAACTTTGCCCAGATTATATGCATTACCAAAGATACAGAAACCCGGAAATAAGATGCCTCCGATAGATTCCCCCACTTACTATGTCTCTAAATACACTATCTTATCAAAAGTCATGGGACACCATCACTTTAATAGAAACACTCAAAAATGTACATATTGTAGTATCTTGTTGGTCTACCTTTTGCTGCTATCACAGCTTCTACTCTCTGGGACATACTGTCCTCAAGTTTTTGATACGTTTCAACATGTAATTTTCGCCATTCTGCCATAAGTGTATTGGACAGTTCGGTCACGGATTTCGGGCGTTCCGCACAAGCGCGCAACCGATGTTCCAACACGTCCCACAGATGTTCGATGGGGTTCAGATCGGGGCTCTGGGCAGGCCAGTCAAGTTCTCGAACCCCCTTTTCATCAAACCATGTGCTATAGCCCTTGCTTTATGGCAAGGTGCGTTATCGTTCTGAAACAGAAAAGGGCCATTGCCTAAGTGCTACCAGAGAGATGGGAGTGCTGCGCTGTCCAGAATGTCTTGGTAATGCTCTGCGTTTAGATGTCCGCTCACAGAAACGATTGCACCCAACCCATACCATGAAAGCACCCCCACACCATCACCGACCCTCTGCCAAACTTCACCATGGGTACAACACAGCTTGGCAGATACCCAAACCCGTCCATCCGATTGCCAGATGGTGTAGCGGGACTCATCACTCTATTCAACCATTCGCCATTGATCCAGAGTCCAATGTCGTCGCTCTTTGAACCATTGCAATCTCCTCGCTGCGTTGCTGGTGCTGATGTGAGGTTCGTGCAAGCTCTTTTCTTTGAGACATTCTTACAGCATTCACGCAAGCATCATCTCATAATAGCATACTCTCTGTTATGTAGTTCTGGGAAGAATGCCAACAGTGAAATTGCAAAGGAATGTCTCATTTTCATTCAAATCAGGGCTGTTCCATGACTTTTGATAGGGGAGTGCATTTGGCAGGTTATCTAAAGACTCTTAAACTGTCTGAATTCGATAGTTCAATTAACAACAGTATTGATTTATTCAATAAGATAAAAAATTTGTTATCAAAGAAGGAGAAATTTTAGTCTCCTTCGACATCATTTCTTTATTTCCAAGCATTCCATTTCCCGAAACCATCGGTTTTTTCAGCGATATTTTGTACAAGAATAATGTCCCTCCCTACGTGTACAACGAGGTTTTAGGTCTGACAAGGTTATGTGTCAATAATAATATTTTCAAATATAAAGACCAAGTCTACAAAATGACGGGCGGAACACCTATGGATTCTTGCCTCAGCTCTATTTTGGCTGAAATCTTTTTCAGCTCGTCAAACTCCCCCTTAGCCATTCGACTTTCAAAAAAGAAGTCTCTTTAATACATAATATGGCAATAAAAAATGGCTATAACAATCGTACTATAACAGATCTGCTCAAGAAGAGAAAATTCAAAAAGTTCATCGAGGACATCACCACTTTCAACAGGATCAAAGGAAAAACTATTTATCTGCCATATAATAAGTTTTTAATTAGAGGTCTAAACTCAGTTTAAAGCTTTTATCATTTCCCTCTCTTACAGCAATCCAAACCAAGTAAGGCACCTATTACCTAACCCCAAAGACAAGATTCCACCATGCAGAGGTCAGGGATTTATGAAGCCATTTGTTCCCAAGGTCTATAAAGGTCAAACTTTTCGTAACATCGAGATCAGATTCAAGGAGCATTTGGCACTTAGGAGATTCGGCAGGAGTAATCAATCAGCAATAGCAAAACATTCTTTGGAAACTGGCCACGACTTTTCTTCAAAAAATGTTAAATTGATCAAATCGATAAATAAAAAATACCTGTTGGACGCCTTCGAAAGTTTAGCAATTCATAGAACAGACAAAAAACTGTTACTCAACTCGGACTTGGGTCCTATTGGTGAATCTGCCCTGATTCAATGGGTATCTAGATTATCCAGTCATTAATTTGTAGTTGAAAACATTTTTGATTTGTTTTCGTCTGTTATAAATACTCTGCTCGTTCTGTCCGGGACTCGAAAGGCGGAGAACTCTATGGAAGATAATGAGGTAAGAAATAATTTTAAATCTACATCTGTTACTAACAAAGTGCATGAATTGGAGACAATGAAAGTAACTGATGATCGTGACTGCTCAACAAACGATGGAAATAAAAAAAAACTCACTCCGACGGAAGTGAAGAAGACAAAGAAGACAGTCCCTGGATCGATGTTCGTAATAAAAAATTCAGAAAGGGCACCAGAATCGATAACCCAAATACCGTCTCCAGAGTAAACAAAGAAGTCGTCAGCGCATCTAGAAAGAAGAAGTCAAAGAATGGACAGAGTCGCTCGGCTAATGATGATCAAAGAATCACGAAGAGGTATGTCCCGCCGATTATCGTGCGGACTCATGGTGTGCCGTTTAAGACGATTTTAACTGAGATCGAGAAGCATGTTCCAGTGGAAAAGATCACTGTTCTTACGAGCAGAGCTGAAACCGTCAAAATTAAATGTGAAGACGAAGAAACTCCTGACAGGTTAGTCTCTGGAATGAAGTCTGACAATATTTTAAAAATTCAGCATCATCAACTAAAGTCAGAGAAGGTCTTGAAATAAGTGATTCGTAATGTGGATGTAACGTATGATCTGGATGACCTCCAAGAAGACCTAAGAAGAGTCAACTACTTCCCGGAAAAGGTAGTCAGACTTAGGAAAACCAAAGGATCCATAGATATGCCAATGGTTTTGGTTCTGCTCCCAAACACCGAACACAACCAGTCATTGAGGAACATTACTCGTATTGGGCCACTGGCAGTGTTAGTAGAGGTCTTTCGAGGGAACAAGAAGCCACTTCAGTGCTTCGAATACAACTGCCTGCGATTCGGACACGTATCCATAGGCTGCACGAAAGATCCTCATTGCAGAGGGGCACCAGTCAAGAGATTGCCCCAAGAATAAAGGACAAGACCCCCCAAAGTGCATCATATGTGGTGGACAGCACACGTCAAGCTACACGAAATGTCGAAAATACCCCCAGATTAAAAGGATGCTTAGTTCCAAAGTGAGAGCACACAAATCCTTTGCAGCTGCTGTGTTTAAGCCAGAAGGAAAAGGCCTCAACATTAACGACCTACCAGGTATGTATAAACAATTAGGACGTATCTTTCATCTGTTTTTCCAATCTAGGCAAAAGTTACCCACAGTTGAGCGGGATCCTTAGGACCAACTAATTTATACTATGGCTGTACGGCTTTACACTGTAAATCAACAAAGGTGAACTTCGATGCATGATATGGAATGCTACGGGGATTCCCGAAAGCGCATCGAGTTTCAGAATTTTCTGATAAAGCAGGAAATCGACGTTGCTTTCCTCTGTGAAACGCACCTCAAACCAAGCCAAGACTTCAAGCTACCTGGTTACTGTGTGTACCGTAATGATCGTGTGCTTCAAACGCTGCAGGGTGTGCTTCTGGGAAGGTGTGATCATCATTAAGAAGGGAATTCGACACCAAGAATTAGTCTCCAAGTGTTATGCAGATATGGAGTCAGCCTCCATCATTATCAATGACGTCTCCTGTGGTGAAGTGAAGTTCGTGGCGCTCTACCATTCACCTGAACATTCTCTTGACGTTAGCGAGCTTGATGAACTCTTCAGTGGTGACTCCAGTCGTATTGGCTGGTGACCTAAATGCCAAATATCCAAGCTGGAATTCGAAAACGCGCAATCAAAATGGTGTCATTCTCTATAAATATCTGCAAATCCAAGATGATGTTAACGCTGCTGGACCTGTGGAGGACATTTACTACTGCGACCACTCCCCTACTAGTGACGTCTTGGACATCTCGCTGAGGAAGGGTTTCTTCAAACCGTACAATATCTTTACGATTGATGACCTTTCTTCTGACCACAAGCCTGTAGCATTGAACTTTGACAATGTTGACATCACTTTCAGAGAAGAACTCAAACATCATCAAGACTGGACTATGGCGACTGTCCCGACATTGTGTACTATATGGAAGACATCGATCAACGTGTTGAAGACATCACCAGATGTATTAACAGTGCCAAAGAAGCTAGTGACTTTCCATCAAAGAATCAACCTCCTCATCGAATCCAACTCGCTACTGGAATCCAACGCCTAATTGCTGAAAGAAACAGGATGCGTAGACTATGGCAACGCTATCGTGAACCTTGGCTCAAAACCAAGTACAAGAGGCTAGTGCGAAGAGTCCAAGAAGAGATAAAAGAGCTTCGTGACGCTAGATGGAATGACAAACTCAAAAGCTTGTCGGCTCGCGACAATTCCATTTGGAATATGTTATGAGATTTACAGAAGAAGAAGAATGATTCACTTCCTCCACTCCATACACCACAAGGTGATTATGTGCAAACTGATCAGGACAAGGCCCAAGTCATTGCAGATTCACTAGAAATGCAGTTTCTTACTCCTATCAATAATAATCCCGAGATCAAATCATGTCTCAGCATGTGGAAGATGGTGTTATCAACTTTGATGAAGTCCTGCAACATTTAAGGAAGAACAACATTGAGGCCGGAGAGATAACCACCATCATAAACAAACTGAAAAAGAAGAAGGATTCAGGACGAGATAAGGTGAGCAATAACGCCCTTATGAATCTCCCAAAGAACTTTATTGACGAGCTTACTAATATCATCTGCGACTGCTGGAAACTTTCTGACTTCCCTGCATCTTGGAAACAATCTATTTTGTTGAGTATCCCCAAGCAGGGGCAAATTCCAGCAATTCCCGCGAGCTACCGACCTATTAGCCTGCTCCTCTCGATGTCTAAGGTTTGGAGAAAACGATCCTCGTCAGATTCCGAGAACACTGTTTCACCAATGATCTACTTCCCGTTTGGCTTTTGTGTCGCCCATTCTTGTGAGATGCAAATATGGAGGCTCGTTGAAGACCTGAGCACCCCCTGAACCCCCAGGTACTGCGCGGTGGTATTTTTCGATGTCAGTAAAGCTTTTGACCACGTGTGGCATGGAGGCCTTATCTACAAGATGATTAGAGACGGGTTTCCTCCCGATTTGATTTTGATGGTGAAATCCTTTCTCACCAACAGGTCCTATAATGCTAAAGTTGGTGAAAATCTATCCATGCCCCGTGTTGTAGAGGCCGATGTCACTCAAGGATCTGTCCTTGGGCCCGTGCTATGTAAATATTTTGTGCATGATTTCCCGAAAGCCAAAAATTGTAATCTATATTTCTATGCTGACATGGGCACACAAGCCGGCTCACGTTATGAATCGTCTGCAGTATGCTTTGAAGATGTTTGAAGACTGGTTTAACTGCTGGAAGCTGAACCTTAATGTCGGAAAGTGCAAGGCTATGTACTTCAATAGAAAGTCCAAGTGTCCCCCAGAATCTCTTGTTCTATTCAATAAGAAATTGGACTGGGTAGACAACTACAAATATCTTGGCGTTATCGTCGAATCAAAACTCTCGTGGAATCGTCATGTGACCTACGCTCGGAACAAAGCAAAGACGGCTAAGTACAGTCTCATAGCTCTCCTGGGTCGCAACCAGCACCCTCAGCATCGACAAGAAGTTACTTTTGTACAAGTCGATTATGGAGACCATACTCCTCTTTGGCATGCCTGCGTGGGAGACTATCTGTAGAAGCGGATGGAGCGAGCTACAGTCGTTCCAGATTGTTACCCTGAGGACCATTGCCCAGCTTGGCAGAAGGACTGTGAAAAACCAATCCATCCACTCAGATTTAAGCATGGCCCATATGGAATTTTATACAGGACCTCCTTTTGATTATGGTGCAGAAGATGAAGATTCACAACAATGACCTAGTGACTGGAATATTGAAGAATTCAATGGATATGAAGTGGCATATGAAGTATCGAAAACCGAGGCACATTCTTGACGTGAACTTTGAAGACATCAGTAACGTTTCTTGCCCGGACTACTGGAAGATGTGATAATCTTCTTTCTCGTTGTATTTTTATTTCGTTTGTATTTTCTTTATGACAATTTTCAATCTTATTTTCTTTTTTGTATAATTTGGAAGACTGTTTGGGTTGGTCAGGGTACTTCAGTATATTTCTTTCAGTGTATTTCTTTTGGAATTTATTCTGGTTCGATGAGCTTTGTGAAAGCACTGTTTTCGTCCATTCTGAACAAATATACACTTCGCTGTTCGATTGTCGATTGTCCCAAGTCAGTTCTCTCAAGGTCTTCTCGAGGTTCTCACTTGGTCTGCTGAATAACGAATGCAAAACATTCGAAAAACGCTTCCAGTATTATCAGGTTGTATTTTTTCAACTTATACTTTGTTGTGGTTAAAGAGTCGTAAGTTTTACTTAGAACTGTATAAAGATATATATTTTTGTGAATAAAGAAGGTATATTGTTTAATAAACAATGTTGTGAATTTAAAAAGCTTCAAGGCAAAACTCATTTTCCACTTTATATTTCACTTTAGTTTTTCACTTTCTATTTTTCATGTTTTTGCATCTTGAGGATATGTTGATGTTAACTAGCTGAAATCTAAATTAACAAGTTTTACAATTCTCTCTGCATTCTTTTTGTTGAAAATTATTCAGTTTTATAATAAATAATAACTATCATTAACTTGGATTTTTAAGACATAATTAGAGTCTGCACTGAAAAAAATCGGAATTCTATACAATCCTAACTTCCAAATCAATCATCATTTCATTGCGAGTACTGCGAAAGCATAAATCAGATACATTCGTGTTGGCTCGTTGACAAATACTCGTATGTATGTAAACGGGGAGTCATGTTATGTATATACGTGGAAAGCATGCTAACATGTTTTCTTAACCGGTAAGTGGATGCTGTGAATAGTGGCTAAAGAACGTAGCCTGTTTATGTTCTTTGTTGTAGGCTATGGTATGAATTGGCGACATTTATGAAAATGTTGATGTGTTTTGTTTTTACATCTGGAGATCATCATTCGATCAGCTAGCCTGGGTATCTATCCTTCATTAACGTGAAACAACAGCCGGCTCGGTGGCCGAGAGGGTTAAGGCGCAGGTCTTATCACTCTCGGATCTAGCGGATCCCACCGAGGGCATGGATGTTTGTTTGTTCTTTCTCTAACATTTCCTCTCGTGAGGTTGGCGTCAGGTAGGGCATCTGGCCATAAAAATCATTGCCAAATCCAAAAAAAATTAACCCAGCGACCCCATGTGGAAATGGGAAAAGCTGAAGATAAACAACAACATTAATGTGAAACAACAGCGACATGTTATCACAATGGTTGTTGGGGCCAATGATGTGCCACTGGTGCTGTTGGGATGGTCGATTCTTAAAGAAACTCGATTCTTAATGCATCGATTAACTAGTGTTTCAGCAATCGATTCAAAATATTAATCGGATTGCTGAAGCCGATTAATTGAGTATTAATCGATTTGAAGTCAGAATTTTGTTGAACACGTAAAAAGTTCCAGATAAATTATATTAATTAAAAAATAAATAAAAACTCCATTTAATTAAAAGAAATATAAATAAAAATAAGTAATAAAAACAATGAATAAAAGTCACCCAATGGAGAAATGCAAAGGTTGAAGTGGACGAAACATATTTGAAACAAGGTCTTGTGGAGCTTATGTAGATGAAAACACAGATGAAAAACAGATGAAAAGAAGATCTTGTGGAGAAACGTTACACGAAACACAGGAAGGCACACAGTAACAGGTGAAGAAGGTCTATGATGAAAGTCCGATGATCCGTAGACACGTAGATGACAAACTTGAGATGTATTTTAAAAACGTTTTCGGGAATTTTATCCTATCTTCAGTTTTTAAATTTTTGAATGAAATTTCAGTTAAAAACATTATAATAGAAGATATAATAATAAAACAAAACAATGTAATCTAAAGCAATGTGTGATATTATTATTAGTTTAATTGTTGTGAACAGGATAATAGTATTGGATTGTTGAGTGCAAGGGAAGTGATATTATAGTTTTAGTAGTAATTTCCATTTATTATTAATTTCTATAGATGGTTTGGCTAAATTTTTTTCATTCGAAATAATGTTGATGATTTCCAGATAAATATTTTGATCTTCAAAACTAATTACATCACATACATTTTGCTTACATGAAAATAAAATATCACGCCAATCCATTCAATAATTAACAAAGGATCTTTATTTTATTATTTTTTATCTGTGAGTTTAAGAATAATAGCTGGCTTAACCTTTTTCCAGTCAACCTATTCCGAAATTGCGTCGCTGTTATGGTACGTATTCTTCGTTGCGACTATCGCGATGATCGTTCAACAATGATCGTGCAACGATGATCGTTCAACAATGACTGTGCAACGATGATCGTTGAGCACTATTTCTTTGTATTTCCTATGCAGATGTTTTGCTCCGAGCAACTGCCGCTAGAGTTGTCAACGATGATCGTACGTCTTGAATAGTCGTTCAGGAGAAGGGTGAATATAATCGTTAGTCGCTAATGTTTTTTGTTGTGAGAAGACTATGTGCATCATAGCTCCTTCGTTTTCTGACACCGATGATGAAATTCTAGTGCCCCCCCCCCCAGATCACTCGACCTAACGGCCTGTGATTTCTTTCTGTGGGGCTACGTGAAGGACAGTCTTCGTACAGGAGATTTAAAGCGGCGAATTTCCCAAGTGATGAAGCAATTGGTGATGGGGTGCTGGCACGGGTGGGGGAAGAATTTGGATATCCTTTAGAAGTCTGTTGTGACACAAAGGGCTCCCTTATCGAGAGAAACTTGGAGAGTTTATCTTTCATGTGATATCTGTATTTTATAAATATACTGATTATACTGGTCACAGCTACGTTTTCTTTTTGCATCATTCATTTTGAATAACCTTGTAAGTGGACTCTATCATGCTTCCATCCAACCTAAATAACATCATGAAGCAAAATGCAGGAAGAAAAGTGAGGCTGCCGTTTTTAATTCTCATAGTGGCACAATATAGGGGATTCACAAAAGAATAAAATTTGAAAGGCTATATCTCGGCAATAAAACAACTTATATCACTGGAACAGAAGACGGGCATACATTCAATTCCGTTTGAAGACATACCCGTGAAATCTCCAGATGCATCCCCCATGGATAATAGCGGCTTTGGACTGCTGAAACGCACCCTTGGAATTAGATGATCCTGTACATTGGACGATCTATGGAAAGCCTGTGAAGCGGGATGGGGACCTAAATTCTCTGTGGCGAAGTCTTATTGAATGGAAAGTGCGATGCAGAGCCATATTCGACACCATGAGCACCAGACAGAACATCACCGAACATGGCGGCAAGGTTTCTCATAGACTTATGACACTTGCAAGTCATTTAGTTGTAACGTACTCAAGCCTCTTAACAGGATCCAGAAGTCGCCCACATCAAAATAATAATAAAAACTAGACGACAATAAGTAATGCTATTTAATACATATTTGATATAGTATTTATACAACCCATGTATATTTTTAAAACACATGCTCAAAATATAAAAGTTTTAAAGTAGCCGATGTAACTTTTCAACTATTACACTATTTATAGACAATCTATTTGGATGTGTGCAACTTTTGCTTCACACTGTAGAATATATCTCTATCAAAACAGTAATGGAACAACAAGATGCTACAAACTATCGGTTGAATATTTGGATTTCCTGAGCGCACCCGACCATCCATCGCTACAAAATTTATTAATGTTAGAATGCTCATAATTTTCCTTAGAAATATATGCCTACCCAAACTGTGTAACGGCACTCGACTGAAAATTACAATCTACAGCAAGACATGATAGGAGCTGAGATTTTAACAGGATGTGTCGGCGCTGGTGATAGTGTTTTTATACTTCTAATACCCCTCTTTGCAATTACCTTTCCCTTCGGTGTTAAACGTGTACAATTCTCGGTCAGCTTATGTTACGCTATGACCATCAACAAAGCCCAGAGTCAGAATCTGCATGTTACGGGCGTGGATCTCCTTGTCAAGTTTTTTTTTTCGCACGGCGAATTCTATGCGATTCTTCTCCCTGTCATAAAAACTCCAACAATCTTTATGTATATATCCCTGATAGTTCTATTGTTAACATTGTTTACAGAGAAGTTTTGTTGTAGTAAATGAAAAATTCTTTTAGTTGTTTTCTTAATCTGTTGGTTTTGATCATGGTCCAAGGCTACGAGGATACTGATAAAGAATGCCAGCAGAAGATCTCCAGGTCCAGCGAGTAATGGAGTGTGGAGGGAGTGTCCCTTCAAATTTAGACCTGGCCACACCCACAGGTGTGTATGGTTTGAGCGAGTAATGGATGTGGAGGGGGTGGCCCAAACCTTTTTTACACCTGACCATACCCACAGGTGTGTATGGTTTCAGCTAGTTTGGGATGTGGAGGGGGTGTCCCAACCAATTTACATCTGGCCACACCCAAAAGGTGAAGGTTACCCCCTCGACATTCCAAATTAGCTACATTTGACTGCTGATGCTCTGTTTTCTTGCTCACGTGACTGCTGATGTCAAAGGTGTACTCTTGGTACAATGAGGCTGTTAATTAATTAATTATACCTTTATTTAATGTGGTGTAATTAATTAATTAATCAATTTTTTTATTTACCTTTGAATTACCTTGATTTGGGTGGCTCCATTGGGGTAGGGTGTTCCGTTTGATTACTTTTTGATCGAGCTTCCATTCCTGGGTGGGGTCACTCATCTGGCTGATGACATCTTGATAAATTACGTGATTGCGGTCATGTACCGATACCCTGAGGCTGTAAATAATATTAATTTCACATTACTTGGTTATGTCCTGCAGTGAAGCTTCCCTGTCCTGAAGAGTGCCTTGCAGTGAAGCACCACAACCAGTGTGACAGGCAAGGGGTCCTTGTGCTCTCAGCAAACGCACTTATGTGATTTTGTCTCGCAATATATACAGTTCTTGGACCTCTATATATAGCAAGGAAATCGGAGGTTGCTAAGATGACTGGCACTCTTAATTTCAAGGTGCATTGTTTCAGTTGACAATTTATAATTGACATTGCAAGCTTTTATTGGAGCGTAGCTCCTTTATCAATCACCATTATAACATCATCACGTTAAAGCCACTAAACCAATAGTAGCCAAATCTCGCACACACTTAGTGTGGTGCCTGAAGGTGGTTTGTATAAAAAAAAACCCGGACATATGTGATGTCGTTGAAGAGTAATAAACGTTCTGGCTGAGCTTCGTGATGAGGTCCGTCATGTCCGTGCTATGTGGTGAAGCCGAACGCGAATTTCAATTGTCAATGCAGTCAGTAAAGCTAATTGTTGTTGATGAATTCTGAATGCTTGGACTGAATTTGCTGGGCAAAATAGACAACCGACTTCGTCAAGGAAACCCAGAAAAACAACATGAAATTCTTGGCGGATATGAAATTCTTGGGGGACTTTAATCAGTTGCTTCCTGTTGGTGATACACCTATGCATAAGCAACCGAATCCATCGTCTACTTTTGCTGTTCAAGGCAAATAGGTCTACCAACAGCTGAAAAAAGTATTTCATTTAACAACAATTATGCGTCAAGTATGTGAAAACCAGGCACCTATATGTGAACTACTCAATCATCTCGCAATTGGTGAAGTGTGTGAAGGTGACTTTTTTCTGTTAAAATATAGATTTGTAAGTTAAATCTTAACGAGAAAGCCCATTTTTCTAACGCCATTACATTGATGTCTCGCAATAAGGAAATTTTGGAACACAACGAATCATGCCTTCGTAACTTAGGTGTACATTCATTGCTGCTGAACACAGCAACAACACTGCTCGAGAGGCATCATCTGACGAAGCACACGGTCTCCCTTCTTATCTGCAGTTGGCAAAAGGTTGCAAGGTAATGCTTCGTCTAAACTTATGGACGTTAAAAGGATTGTGTAACGGAACTTTTGGTGAAGTGATGGACATTGTCTGTACACCAAGTGTCGACAACGCGATACCAAACTGTTTGCTTTTGTGCGTGTTGGTAAAAGTTTGAAAAATACACCAGACCAATAGGGGAGACTGGGGTTAGTTGTTAGAGGGGTAAGTTGTTACAAACGCTTCTAAAAATCACCAGCACATGGCAGGACATATTTCTCTGTAACTGAGATGGCTTAGCATACGATCTTTGATTTGACATAGCAGCTTGCATTTGTGTCGTTTTTTAAAGTAGGTAGGTAAACTTTTTAATTTTTCATGGTACTGAGTAAATTTCCACGCTTTCACTAAATGATTTCTTAAGTTAAGATTATATAGGCTAAAAATTTGAACTATATACCACTAGAAAGGGTATAAACTGTACTGTAATTCATGTATAATTGTTTGGCAATAAAAGCAACTGGTCACGTATAGGAGCTGTGCAATCGTGAGAAGCACATGTGGGGTTAGTTGTTACAGTGTTCTTGGGGCAGATTGTTACATGTAGCAGGTTGTTCTTGGTCATTCTAGTGCTGACGAAGAAATGCCCCATTCCACTGAAATGATCTAAGAGAGCTTAGCAAAGCCTAGTCACTGGCTAATTTTTAAGGTGATTTAATGTAAATAGCCGTTAAAGTAGGCTGCATAATAATTTGTTTTTTTATTGAGATCTCGCATGAATGAAAGTTAGGCTAGCCTAGGCCTACTGTTTTATTAAAATTTGTAAATAGACTACACTTAGCGTAGCCTAGCTACTTTGTTACGCTTCCTGTGATGTTATAAATAGGCTAAGTTACAGAGCCTAGTCTAATGTATAATAACTGTGATAGCCCAATTGAGGCAAAAGATAGCAAGTTTTTTATTTTCAGTAAAACATTAATAAATTTTATTCTTCATGTTTCTGGTATGATAGACTATTTTTGTTATGTTTATTTTATTGAGTTTGCTGGTAGTCAGGTTGACTATAGCATGTAACAACTTACCCCAACCCTGTATCAACTAACCCCATGATGGGGCAAGTTGTTACAACTTGCACTACTAGATAAAAGAACTTATTATTAAAAAAATGGTTGATTCTAATATCACACATCTTTTAAAATTAATAAATAAATCTTTAAGGAATATATTGGTATTATCAAAACTACTTTACGACTTATCATAACGCTACAAAAAATTCCCAACTGAAAATTGTAACAACTAACCCCGGTCTCCCCTACTCTATGATGGGTTAATTCCCATTTCCCCCGTTCTCGTTAACTACAAAAATTCAAATGTGGCATGCACACGAAAACAAATTCCACTTCATGTTGCATATGCCATATCAATTCGCAAATCACAAAGCATGTCGCTTCAAAAAGCGTGTATTGATATCGGCAAGTCAGACTTTGCTGCTGGAATGTCATATATGGTTTTTTCACGGGACAAGTCATTTGTAGGCATACTAATTGTCAAAGAATTTGATTCGAATCGCTTGAAGTCGATAAACACCAACAAACAACTAGAAAACAAACATCAATTGATTTGGAAAGCTTGATAAACGCCTTGATAAATGCCTATTCCGTTTGAAATAAACATCTTCAACCCAATATAGGTGGCGTGGAAGTGGTCTAAGGTTTTGTTAGTTTGCCCTTACTTCATTTACCTGAATTTACACTGATAGTTACATTTTATGCTTCAATAAGTAAGTCAATTAAAATGACCATACAATTTCATTACAATTTAATGAAGGATTCCAAACGATGTTGATTTTCCAAGTTTCAGGTGCATTGGCCTCGGTGGCTCAGTGGTTGCGTGATCGCCTAAGATGCCCGAGGACACGGGTTCGACGAGGATATTTTTCAAAGGGAAAATCCTGAGATCACGCACTTCCTTCGGAAGGGAAGTAAAGCCGTTGGTCCCGTGTAGTCGTTTGCCGGCTGCACGTTAAAGAACCCTTGCGAGGCAAAATTTGCGGCCCCTATAACGCCGTCCTGAAATGACCATGGCAGTTGAAAAGGACGTTAATACCAAACAAACCAAGTTTCAGGTTCAAATCTCACCAAAAGTTTAGAGTTTTATAAATTGCAGCATAAATCAATTTATTGTCCCTTATTTCAGCTTTATCATCAAGAAATATGAATAAGGTAACTCTTTTTTTCTGCCTGTCACCCCTTTTTAAATGCAAAGTGGTCGTTTCAAATTAATAGTCTGAATATTCCATTTCCATACCTCTTGAAAACTTCTAAAACGTTGTTGCACGTATTCTGCTGTTCGTTTTCAGTACGTATACACATTGCTTCATTCAATGGCGAAGAAACGTGATCTCTCAGAGAAAGAGAAAGAGCGTATTTTAGGAATGCATTTGGCTGGGAATACCCAGGTCCAAATTGTATTTTAGATTGGATTTATTCAAAGTGCTGTTTCAAAAATTGTTAAAAAATTAAATAACTATAAGCCAACGCAAAGCTAATAGAAGAAATTTGGCCGAAAACGGAAGAAAACATGGCGAGACAACCAGACATTGAACAATCTGGCAATGAACAACAGATTCAAAAGTGTCGGGATATAAGGAAGTTGTGGGACTCATATATCCGGTACCACTACATAGAGAAGATTGAGCGAACTCGGATTTCGGTCGCGTGTGGCAAAAATCAAGCCTCATCTAATTGCTGCATAAAAGAAGAGATATGAATGGGCGAAAGAGCGACGGCATTGGACATATGATGGCTGGAGTAAAGTGATTTTTGCGGATAAATCGAAGTTCTCCATGATGTTTGGTGATCAAAGGCCACGTGTTTGGCGCAAAAAGTATGAAAGTACCCATGCATCTTGCCTAAAACCATCAGTGAAATATTCAGCAAGTATAACTGTATGGGGCTGCGTGAGTGCTAATGGTGTTGATAAACTATTTTATCAACTCAAAAATGAATTCCGTGTTCTATAAAGCAACCTTGGAGACATTGCTTATTCCAGCAGGAGAAGCTGTTTTCTGATGACGATTACATCTTCCAACAGAATTTGGCCCCCGTCCACGCATCCAGATCAACCAAGGAATGGTTGGAAAGCCATCAGATGACTGTGTTGAAGTGGCCAGGCAACTCACCTGACCTCAACGCCATTGAAAAACTTTGGGCAATAGTAATGAAGAACATTGCTGCTGGCCGAGCAGGCACTAAAGACGCATATAATGCATGCTGATGAAAATCTGGGACGCGATTTCTCCTGCGCAGTGTGAGTCACTAATTCAATCAATGCCTAGAAAAGTGAAGGCTCTATATGAAGCCTAAGTTGGTTCAACAGTCGATTAATAAATGCTGAGTGTTTCAAGGGAGGTAAAATTATTGTTTCTTTTCATGTTGGGTGTTCAATGTAAGTTTACAAACACTTTCAATAAAACTATTCCATTAATTTGTGAAATGATTCCTGCAGCATTCCATTAATTTGAAATGACCACTTTGCATTCAGAAAAGGGTGACAGGCAAAAAAGTGAGTTATCTTAATCATATTTACTGAGGATAATGCTGAAATAAGGGACAATAAATTGATTTATGCTGCAAATTATAAAACTTCAAACTTTTGGTGAGATTTGAACCTGACACTTGGAAAACCAACTTCGTTTGGAATATTCCATTAAATTGAAATGAAGTTGTACTTATAATTATAAAGGTTGAATATATTAAATGATTATTCCATGTTAAATAGTTTAATGCATAAAATCCGCTCCAACTTGCCAGCAAAGGAAATTGATGGCTTCTTAGTTTAAAAATTCTGAGAGAATATAAACTCTCTATACCATGTGTGCCAAACACATTTGTGTCGCGACTTGCCGTTCCTAAATTTATAATAGTATTTTTTTTCCACAACTACTTCGACTGGAGTTTGCGCGATAAAACACAAAATATTTATTATATTTTTCTATGTAGGCAGAAGCGGCCGCATAATAAGACGTAGTGAAAGAAGGGGCCGCAGTTTTTTTCTTGATACAGCTGTTCTATACAGTTACTGCAAAACTATATTTTATTACAGAATAAACGAGAGTCTGGTAATGAATCGCATAATGTATGTATAATAATATAAAATTTTCAGAAAAATTTCAACGTGACTGTATGACAAACAGGGTAATCCAAAACTTACATAGCAAGATTAAACGTCAATTTTTCCTCTGGTATTAAGCGTAGTTGTTTGAAAATTGTGAGATATGTTCACGGCATCATTAAACGGGTTCTTGTATAATTTCGCAGGATTGAAAAAATGACACCTCGATGTGGACGGCTTTTATCATCCCTAGGCTCTGGTCTTCCTCCGTGCTGCTGATCGTCAAGAACAAAGCCTGTAATCTTGAATTTGTTTAAAAGGTTGGTTATTGTGTCTCTATCTGGGTCACTTCCTTGGGAAGTTGGTTATTGAGTCCAAACATCGCTTGGAAGTCTCGTCTCAGGTGTTTCGGACTTTGACTACTCTTTGGTCAAGCCCTAAGTGGAATGATGCATATTATCTAAAAAAAAGTCGAGTATGGGTGATAATTCCTTGGTGGGAAAGTATGGTATTAAGTCATGTCTGAGAATTAACTTCCCTTTTTTCGCTAACCGATCATTCCAATCAGGGCTCTAGATCAGAACTGGTTTGACTATACCAGCTGAATATTTGACGTTTACTCTTGCTTGATAGGTTGGTTTTAGGACACTATGTACATAGAGACAGCCCTCAGCGCTCCTCCACGATCCAAATCACAAAGCTATCTTCAATATAGCTGATGTAATGTTCTAGGCCTTAACCAGATAAATCTTAGATTTCATAACCCCCCCCCCCCACAGATTTCATAAATCAAAATCTAGGCTAGCCACACCCAATCTACAACAGCCCAATTCAGGCTGTCAGGAATAATTTTGGGAAAATTGGGTGATGCGTTAAATCCGTACTGCATTAGACTATTGATCAAAATTTCATTCTACGTCAACTGTGTCTTCAAAAACTATTCCAACATATTGAGGAATGTGTTTCCAGTAACTACTTGTTCTGCGGACATGAGTGGTTTGTAGTCTCTTGTCCTTGTTATCCCCAAGTAAACATTAACCTTGTAAATACAGTTGAACATTGCAAATGGATTTTATTTAAGTACTGGCGATGGATGAAGCATTTTCTAGCCCTAGAAACCCAGCTGGGTTCGGTGGTGTGCAAGGATTAGCTTTACAAACAAATCATTCTGATAAAGAAACTGGTGAATGGTTAAGTGGTGTTCCAGCTTACACACTACATAAACCTGTCAGACATCGTTATCCACGCAACCGAATGCGAGTTTTATCTCCATTTGACCAATTTCAAGTTCATCTAGTGGATCTATCAAGTCTTTGAAAACAGAATGATGGGTATAAATTTCTCCTTACCTGCATCGATGTTTTCTCTCGTTTTGCATGGGTTGTACCAGTAAAAACGAACACAGGGCAAGCACTTAAAAAAGCCTTTCAAAAAATTTTCACCGATGGCAGGTACCACTAAAAGTCAACAGTGATAAAGGGAAGGAGTTTTTAAATAAACACGTACAAGACTATTTTAAAGAACTGAACAATAATTTCTTTGCAACCGAATCAGATGTGAAGGTTGCAACAGCCGAACGTTTTAACCGTACCTTAAAATCCAGGATGTTTTAGTTTTTTATGTATGCCAACACACGTACGTACATCGACGTCTTACTGATCTCGTGCTAAGGTACAAGAATCGTGTTCACAGATCACTGGGTATTGCACCATCTGAAGTTAATGAACGTAATGCACCAACACTGTGGTTGAAAATGCGACGTTATTACACAGCTGCTCCGCAAACAACACCGAGACTACAAATAGGTGATCACGTGCGTATTTCAAAAGTGAAAAACATATTTGATAAGGATTATCTATATAGTTGGACTGAGGAAGTGTTTGAAGTTTCAAAAATCGTATTTTGAAAGCCTGTTGTGTATAAAATAAAAGATTACAATGGTGCTGAGATTGCAGGCATGTTGTATGAACAGGAGATATAAGGTTAAAAAACCTTAAGTCTTCCACATCGAGAGAATTATTAGAAGGTGTACAAGATGTGGTGTCAGTTGTGAAATGGCAGGGTTATCCAGAGAGCATGAACAGCTGGGTTCGAGATACAGATCTTTTAAACGTTTAACAAGGAATGATCTGTGTCAGTTGTGTTTGTGATTCGTCAACATGTATGAAGACACGGATTTCTACATTACTTTACCATCGAATACGGTGACAGATGAGAAAACACAATCCAATACAACGGCTCATTTATCACGCGACTACCATGTACACTACATTTCCAAGGGCTTTTAAAATTGGTTTTAAGGATGATCAAATCGAGGAAAAAATTGAGTTCAACATTATACCATCCTATAGAAATCCGTTGCTCTCATCTTTCATACTTGAATTCAAACTGGTTTTACAAGCATCCTTGAAGCATGTACTCTTTTACCAAGACAACACTTCGTGGGCGCAAGATGTTGCTATGAGTCTACCCTCCAATGTTAAGATTCGTTTTAATACACCGGAATTCTGCAAGGTATTTAATGTTTCACCAAATACATTCTTTGAGGAATGTTTCTCTCTATCTCCAGATTACAATGCATCGTTTTTACTGTCATGTTCAGTTATCCCAAGTCCTCTTCTCTATACCAAAAAGTTGTTGAATTTAAGAGTACCAAATTGCTAAACAGGTTTAATGGCTTCAATTTTTTAAAAGACAGTTTTGGAGCCACTGATATCGAGACAAAGTTGGTTTGCTCGGTTCACTAGTCACATAGAAAACTTCATTGAATTCCCCACAGGTGCCAATATTGGTTTTATACCAGACAAGTTTCTGAACCAGAAATTGAAAATTCTTATGTCTATACCCTTAAATGATGCAGTTGATGGTTTCATCAGCTGTGTTATTTATGACCCACCTGAAACTCCAGAACCACGCATCTTAAAAATTCCTGAAGGGTATTATGATAATTGTAGAGATGTTGTTAAGGTGCTCGTTAAATTAATACCTCAGAAAAAACAGGCGTTTTACACCATTTTGATACTCTTTTGAACTATGGTCATACCTCTAAACAAACCCAGCTCACAACAGCAGGTTATTGTAAAGACACAAGTAAAAAAATGGATAATGTTGATGATACAAACAACGGACTTATGTTACGTAAAAAGCTCGCTCAAAACGATGTTTATTACTTGGAGGGTTCTCCCCATTCAGACATACTCCGAAAGAGTCGATTGCTGCTAAACTTTCTGGATTTTAGACTGAGGTTCGAGTCGTTCCGTCAAACCGATGTGATTCCACCCATCAATGTGTAAAATTTAAAAATTATGCGGTGGCAAAAGGTCATGTGTGCGACAGCCTCTACTGCATTCGTTGTCATGGGTGCCATGAGTGGGGGGGGGTTGTGTTACGTTCTTGTGGGAAGAGAGCACCCTGACTCTAAGAAACAGCCATCAGATGCTGATAACAGCCAGAAACTCATGGTCTATGACATCGAGATGCAAAGAAATGGGGCGACCGGCAAGCTAACTCCAATCTTGGTGGCGATGAGCTACTCCATCAAGTCAGGGAAATACGTACAATGTGTTTTCGAGGGCACCGGCTACATGACTGAGTTTCTAAACTTTTTGTTTACTAGTTCCAAGAAACCAGACTGCACAAAAGACCCTCAGCTCGATTTTAAAAACAGTATTGAGATTGTTCATAATCAGTCAGGTTTTGACAGGAATTATGTGGCAAAATTCCTCTTTGATCACAACATCAAGCCCGATATCATCTATCATGGCATGAAAATGCACGTGATAGACGTGAAGGAGATGGGAATCATTTTCTGGATTCTCTCTCCTTCATCATGCTGCCTTTGTGAGCATTCCCTGGAGCATTTGGTATAAGCAAGATGAAGAAAGGTTTCTTCCACTTCGTCCGGTTGAACCAAACGCTCCATCACGTAGGGGACCTCCCCAACAAACACTTATTTGCCGCTTCTGAAAGGAAGGAAAGTGTTTTCAGGGAGTTCGAGCGATGGCACGCCGATGAAAAGTTGCGTGCTGATCCAAAGTGGGACATGATGTCAGAATTGCGAGAATACTGTGTCTCTGACGCAGTGCTGCTTTGCGGGGGTTGCCTGATGTTTGCCGTCATCATACGCTCGTTCACGGGCTTCGACCCATTTCAATCCAGCATCACCATCGCTGGATTCTCGAATAAAGTTCTTCGAGAAAAATACCTCGACACATAGACGATGGGCATCATTCCACCTGGGGGCTACATAAACCACAACTGACAGAATCGCAAACCACTGCATTGACCAGGAGACTAGGAGACTAGGCGACTAGGAGCAGACGAAGACCCCAAACACCCATATTTACTCGGCTCTGAATGGGGTGGAAAAAAATTCGGTCCGTATTCGTAGACAGTTGGACACCCAATCGAAAGATCGTGTATGAATTTCTAGGGTTTTACTGCCACTCATTGTGCATGGACAATCGTCTAACGAACGCTGTAAATTATCAGCGCACGTTAGACCGTCTGGATTATTTGAAGCATGAGCTGGCAGACCATTCCCTCAACATTATCTGGGAATGTGAATTCAATGCCAGCACGAAACATGATGAAGTTTTAGCTCGGTTCTGTAAATATTTACAGATCGAGTAAAAACGCCACATCGCGCTACGTGACGCATTTTATGGGGGGGGGGGGGGGAGAAACGAGAATTTCTTGGCCGGGCTCTGTGAAGCAACAGATATAGAGAGGTTGTCCTACCTGGATGTTGCCTCTCTTTATCCATGGGTGAATAAGTACAGCTCGTATCCACAGCATCACCCCATAATCATCACCGGTGATTTCGACCTCTTCCCCGGTGCATACTTTGGGCTGATTAGGGCAACGGTAGTACCACCCAAAGATCTTTTCATACCAGTGCTTCCATACTATTGCAACGGCTGGTTATTTTTCCCGTTTTGTCGGACGTGCGCCTCCGAACAGTCAAGCGCTATTTGCCGTTATCGCCTCGTTTGTAATGACTTATGGCTGACTGGCATTATATGAGGGATGAAACATCTCGGACGTCGGATGAAGTATGCAGACACCGACTCCGTCATTTTCTTGGAGCCGAGAGACAGGGATTTGCTACCCAGAGGCCATAACCTGGGCCAATTGACGGACGAAACCGTTGATAAGTACGGCCCCGATGTACAAATAGAAAAACTAGTGGCACCCAGGGCAAAAAATTACTGTCTCCTTCTCTCCAATGGTGCAAGAGAGGTAAAATGCAAAGGGTTTACTTTAACCAGTAGCGCCATGGAGATTTTACAACCTGATGCCATCGAAGAACTCATCAGGTGTCAGGGGGAAAGCGAGAAACTGGCATCCATTCCTATGCCACTGAATTTCGTTCGTGATAAAGTGAACGCAATGCTACACAATAAACCCACCGTAAAAATCTACCAGACGACAAACGAAAAGCAATTTGCGAGGGATGGTGATTTATCCATAAGCTTAGCCTCACGGCTAAGTATTTGCCAATGTACACTTAAAAATTTCGATCAGTAATAAAAATTAAAATGCATTTTTTTAAACAAAATCCATCCAGAAACCATTTGTTAAAGAAAAAGTAATTGATTTTTAAAAGCAGATAAAAATTCAAAAGAGTGAAAAAATACAGGGGGTAAAATTACGTGTGGGTTTAAAAAAAATTGAACAAATCAGCAAATTTATATATATATTTTTTAAATGTCCATAAGTAAAATTTACCCCTTAAATTTGAACAAACTGTTGTAAAAAAAATTAAACTCTTCGTATTTGAACCAGTGATTAAGTATTCCTTGTATATATGAGGGGTGATTGATAAATATGGTCTCCATGGCTGTAACTTTTTTATTTGTTAACCGATTTTCAAAATTCTTTTTGTATCTTATACTCACATTTGTCCTCTATGTAATGCACTATTCACTTTTTGACGTAGTCCCCATTCCTTTCCAAGCATTGCACCAACGCGTGGCTAGTTGGGTGAACCCGTCGGAGAGAAATTCTGGAGTTGTTGTCGACACCAGGATTGAATGGCAGCGTTTACCTCGCCGTCAGAACCTACTCATATCCCATAAGGGGCTCTTTCTTCTTTGGGAAGTGGTGAAAGTCGCAATGTGCAAAGTCTTTTATTTTTGAACTGCAATTTTTCATCTTTGAGCTGTAGGCGCTGCAACGCCTCTGGTGTGTGGTGATTCGTGTGCAGGCGGACATTATAGTACTCCAGAAGAGGGTCCAAAGCTGCCATTCAATCCTGGTGTCGACAACAACTCCAGAATTCCTCTCCGACGAGTTCACCCAACTAGTCATGCGTTGGCGCAATGCGTGGAAAGATATGGGGACTATGTCGAAAAGTGAATAGTGCATTACATAGAGGACAAATGCGAGTATAAGATACAAAAAGAATTTTGAAAATCGGTTAACCAGTGGATGAAAGTAATCGTGAAACGGAAAACTTGACCAAATTGTAAAACAACATTCACGAAATTTGAACATGTCAATAAAAAGCACAAAAATAACGAAACGGTGAAGTAAAATTAAAAAAAAATGTAGAAGAAAATAAGGTAAGTGTAACATTAAAAGCCAATAATAAACACACGTAATCACGAAAAAGGAATGACCAGGCAGCCAAAATACGATGACTAAACATTTTTTTTTACAAGAAACGTAAGTGATAACGAAATTCAGAAGGGTACAATGACCTCGACATGTGAGTGACAGAGGTCATGAGGGTCATGAAGATCAACACGGTAAGTTGACAAGAAACAACTGGGTTTTCACGAGAAGTGTATAAAAAAAAGCGCAACAAACTGTCAGCTGAAGACACAAACTCTGTGACTGTGTGAGTAAGTAACAGTGTCAGCATAGCACCATGGTAAAAGATGCCTGCATGCAGTCAAAAAATTGTGAAAATGAAAATGATGTCTAAAATCACATGGAAAATATGTAAGAGGCGCATCCAGAAAGTAAGTTTCCCTATTTAAAAAAAACAAACTCACACTTACAGGAACATATTTATTGGCAACAAGTACAGCAATGTTTCAGCTATTTTTCAACATAGCCACCACCAGAATTGAGACACTTGTCGTATCATGGGATCAACTTTTGTATTCCCCTGTCGTAGAACTCTGCCGCCTGTGAATGGAACTCTGCTACCTGTGGTTTCCGGGGTGATGTGCAGATACCGTTGCAGAAATGTCAGTGCTGCTCCTAAGCGATGAATTTTGTGTTCAGGTGTCAGGTTTTTCGGCACCCACCTGGCACACAATTTTTTGAACAGCAGGTGCTTAGTGACAATCTCATGCAACAAGGATCGCGATATCTGCGGAAAATGGGTGCTCAGCTCTGTAATCATGAAGCGACGGTTCTACATCATGCGCTGCCGCACAAGCTCAACAAGATCATCATTGATGAGGGATGGTCGTCCACTGCGCTCTTCATCATGGACACTTTGACGACCTTCGGAAAACTGCTACACCAGCGACGCACCATCTGCTTACTCATGATGTTCGGCCCATAGACCTGACAGAGCTGACGATGAATTTCAATTGGAGCAATGCTTTGTGCATTCAAGAACTTTATCACCGACCGAACCTCGCAGGCGGCGGGAGAAGAAATAAGAGCTTCCATTTCGGACCATTGCTACCACGCTACTTGACTTTAAAGGGGAAAACATCGGGAAACTTACTGTCTGGATGCGCCTCGTACTTGAACCGACTAGAGAGAAATAATATTTATTATTATTATTATTTGTAACTGAAACCTTAAAGTAGAACAAACATATGAAAAAAAAACAATCTCAGTGACCAGGCTAGCAAGTGTTGAAAATTTTTATTTAAGACAGTGAAATACTTTGGCAGTGTAAAAAACAGTAGTTATGAATGTATGTATGTACTTGTAAAAATATAAAAATTAGTGTATATGTGACCGGAAAAATACAGACTGTCTCAACAGCATCATTAACAAATACGGTAACAAATAGTCCCCCTTGTAAGTAAAAACTTGTGCAATAAAAACAAAACATCTTGCATCCTTTTTAACCCAAACCCTGAACCCTCAAATAAAAACCTCACCCCCAACCAACCATTTCTTTGTCAATGTTCATTACACACTTTATTTTAAAAAACATTATGCCCCATCAGGTAATTTAGCAAGTTAAATTTGAATGTATTAAGGTAAAAAATCTTAGAACTTAACTTTGATATTAAGAACGAATTCACTTAATTTAAACAAACATGTATGAAAAGTATCGGTAGAAGGGTGGATCATAATACTGTTCCTATTGATTAAACAGGTGGTGGCTTACATTATAACAGAGGGACATCAGGAGTTCCAACTAGTTTCGCCATTTATTCCCGGCTTTGTCACATATCCTTGACAAAGCTGGGAATAAATGGCAAAACTAATTGGAACTCCTGATGTCCCTCTCTTATACTGTAAGGCCACCACCTGTTTAATGTATGAAAAGCATGGGGAAAAGTATTGAATGCATAAATTATTTTTTAACATACGTAAAAAATAGTGTAGTGATCAAGTAAAATAAAGTAAGAATAATTTATTTAAATCACAGGTAAAAAGAGGGAAATCACTTAAAGGTAAAATGATGAAGACCCAATCAAAGACCCACCACAATAAAAATACAAAAACTTTAATAAAAAAATCAGTAACAATTAAAAAATTTGGGAGAGAAATCAAAAACAATAAAAAAAAAGGGGAGAGTGGGAAAGTAAGGGACAGAGAACCTGTGCCACTTTCCCCTTCAGCACCTATGTCCAGTAAGAGGTCAGTAGCTGTGGGCTTCACTGCCAACCACATGGGAGGCTGCAAGTCATCTCTGAGAAAATAGGGGCAAAGAGTGCTTCACTGTAGGACGCACGGAACATCTTTGGGCAAGAGAGGGGAGGCGGAGGAGGCTGTAAAGTCAGGACCACACTCAAAATTATGGAAATCATTCATCATTCATAACCTACAAGAGAAAACACCCCCTCCATATCAAAAATTATTAATAATCAAAATTAATTCAATTTTTAATAAGGGGATGGGGTTTTTAATGAAAAATTACACCTGTGGGTGTGGCTAGGTGTAAATTTGAAGGGATACCCCCTCCACATTACTCGCTGGACCTGGAGGTCTTCTGCTAATGCCATCGGTTTGTGTTTCAGTATCTATGCGTACAAAGCCGCGGGTACAGCTAGTTAAAAAATAAAATTAAAATCGACGTATTTATGTGACGTTACGATTTCTCTTACCCCTCTCTCCCCGTTACATATTATCAATCTAGACCATATCCGGAGGGGGCTTCACCTAATTTATTGCATACGTATTTTATGGATGGCCTGTTATTACACGATAATGTGATTGAAGCAGCAATCAAGGATGGAACTAACAAATAAATCACAGAATTTATGCACAGGTATACATTAGAACTATAGGATGCAAATATTGCATATAGCATAAAAAGAACATGACAATTCTAATGCAGAATATCATGCGTAGTGCATTGCATAACTCCCTCCCAGACTTTGATGCTCAGTTGATCATGGACTGAGTCACGTAAACAGAAATGGGCCATGTCAGTAATAGAGTATAGAGGGTTGTTAGGGATATATGGTAAAAATTAGCATATTAAAATGTGGTGCACATATGTTATCACATGGAGTATTGTTAAAATAGTTAGTATTCGAACAGCGAGCTAAAACCATTGAGTTATGCCACCGATAATTGACAGATATTGGGAGAGTTACATAACATTATGCCCTTTCCAACGTCAAATTCAGCTATTCCGAAATTATGAAAGCATGCAAGAAGTGAGGATTCATAGTTACCAAAAAAGGGATATCAAGTGAACTAAATAACATTGGAAAAACCAGAAGTGGCACCATTCCTGAGGGTAAAAGTCAGGCCAATCCGAGACCATCCAATAGCCGTACTCCTGACGTCGTCCAGAAAGTTCGGGCTCTCGTATGTAACCCTCCAACAGACCACTTTTGTTTTTGTGTGATCATTGTCTATGTACATGAAAAGCAAACTTATTTTTTTACAATTACCGAAAAACATATCTGTAAAAACAAACTAGATAATACTTAAGTTGTAATTATATACAGGGTGAATACAAAAGTCTGAACCCCCCCTTTTATTTTTTGAACCGAAGCAGATATGTCAGTGTTGATGAATCTACTGAATAGGAAATTTTGAGTGGCCTATCCCATGGTGCACTTTTCATCATCCCAAATATGCAAATTAGGACACATTCAAAAATTATCTCAAAAACCGTAAGGGATAGAGAAAAAAACCCAATTGCAAACTTGTTCAGCATAAAAAAACAAACAAAACAAAACAAAATCATCCAAATCAGACCAAACAATCACCCACAATCAAGTGGTGAACTGTTTGTAGCTTACAAGGAAAACTGAATGTTGATATTTCCACCATGTAAAGCATGCAAATCAAAAAATTAACATAAATTACTATACTCACATTCACTTTCATACGGAAAAGCAAATAAAAGGCATATTTCAGCACACAGACGACAGAACAATTCCAGGACGGCAAGCTACACTGTTCCGGAAATGGTCAACATGATCTTCTGCTTCAGACAGGCAAGGAGAAACCTACATGCTGCAGTTAGCTTGTATCGAGACAGATCTAACAAACGCCATCCATCTCGTCAAACGATGCATCACATTATTCAAAGATTCGAGGCTACAGGGAATGTTAATGCAGAACGAGGACGACCAAGGGCATAAGGCAACGAGGATACAACTACACTAGTTCTGGCTGCAGTTGCTGCAAATCCCCACACAAGCAACAGAGCAAGTACTGCAGATGTTGGGTGCCATCAGAGAAATATTCTCAACATTCTACATGCACATCATTTTCACCCATACCATATTCTATGTCACCAGGAGTTACTGCCATTGGATTATGTTGCTAGGGCCAGCTTCTGCAACTGGTTACTTACTTGCCTGGATGACAATCCAAACTTCATTCATGAGGTGTTGTGGACAGATGAAGCCCAGTTCACCAGGGATGGAGTTATCAACAGGCACAACCATCCTCATTGGGCAGATGAAAACCCACGATGTCTGCGAGAAGCAACTCATCAAGTGAACTGGAAAATCATTGTGTGGTGTGGATTGTACAATGACACTGACCATGGTTGGACCGTAATTTTACGATGGAACATGGACTGCAGAATGCTACCGGGCTGAAATTCTCAATGCGGTAGTCACAGACTTCATTGACAATTTGCCATTGGTCTTGTATCAGCACACGTGGTTTCAGCAAGATGGAGCTCCTCCACATTACGGGTTGGTCGTTTGCGAGCGTCTAAGTGAGATGTTTGGACAAGAATGGATTGGCTGAGGAGGACCAGTTCGTTGGCCACCCCGCTCCCCTGATTTTACACCACTTGACTTTTTCTTGTGGGGATACCTGAAGGACAAGGTTTATGCTATGCAGCCCGTATCACTGGAGGATCTGGTTCAACGAATCCAGGAAGCATGCCGAGGAGTGACACCAGCCATGCTTACCGATGTTTTGGCGTCAGTTAGGTTCCGTGCCCAATTGTGTTATGGTGCCCACGGTCGTCACATCGAGCATTTTGTTGATTAACTTTCTTTTTAAATTGTTTGAAGTAACTTTTTTGTGCAGTGTAACTGTTTGTAAGCTACAAACAGTTCACCACGTGATTGTGGGTGATGGTTTTTCCGATTTGGATGATTTTTTTTTGTTTTGTTTGTTTTTTTATGCTGAACAAGTTTGCAATTGGGTTTTTTTCTCTATCCCTTACGGTTTTTGAGATAAATTTTGAATGTGTCCTAATTTGCATATTTGAGATGATGAAAAGTGCACCATGGGATAGGCCACCCACAACTTCCTATTCATTGGATTCATCAAAATTGACATATCTGCTTCAGTTCAAAAAATAAAAGGGGGTTCAGACTTTTGTATTCACCCTGAATAATAATAATAATAATAGATAATACGCAACTTATCAAGCACCAGAAACACCGATTGATTAAGATCGAGCACAAGTTGAAGAGTTGAAGCGGTTGTGGCATCAAGGCACTACAGCCGTATGTAGAGTGTTTCCGGTTTGAGTCGAAAGTGGACGTGAATTTCAATTTTCTGTGCTTTGAAGCACCTCTCTCCCGCACATGCTCAGTTCAAGGCAGGCATCTGCGCTGTCTGCGCTTTTTCACGTACTTACACTGCATATGAGCTGCTATTGCATGATAGGAAAATCCTCTTTCATGAAGGCCTATGATTCTCCCCATTCAAACTACATAAGTTGTTGTAATATTGCCCTCTTTCGTCGAAGAGGCATCGTTACGTCTTACCTAACATTTACCATTAGCAGATAACCATAGACTATTTTTAATGTCCTGTTACAGTGCTTTAATTTTACTGTTTCAGCAGCAGTTTAGCAGTTACGCATGGGTAGTGACTCTGAAATTTTAATCATTTGCATAACATGCTATAATTTGCATTAGCTGAAAAGCGCAGCTCAATCGCGTCATTCCTTCATGATGTTGCAATTTTACAAACATGAATTTATAACGTTTCCAAGTTTTTGATATTCTATCTGAATCTGAAGTCAAAATCAAAAATTTGGGAAAAAAATTGACTGACTTCGTGAACACAGTAACGTTGCTTTTATTAATATCGTTGTGGTAATGCAGTACCAGATAAGAAAATTCTACCCGGCTCGCCAACTGTGCGTGATGCTGCACACAGGTCAATTTTTTTAGGAATTTATAATTTGCTTTAGCGTCTTTTTGCTGATTGCATTGGAACTTACTATATTCAAAAGGAAAATGGGTGAGTAGGCTGTGACAATGTTCTCAATCAAAGTTAATACAACTTTTCACTTGTTGATTAAAAAGTTGGTATAATTTATTAATAGTTTTTGCGAATAATTGCTACTAGCTTTAAAAATTTTTTTTACTGGATATTATTTGTTAAAGGTAAGTGTTAAATTTTGAAATTATCATACAACTGTAAAGTCAAAAAATCATAACAGTTGTAATGCCTTTAATTTTTTGTCATTTAATTTATAAATTAGAATCTTAGTACAACATATCCTATTTGTTCTTAATGTTGATTTTTTTTTCAAATACTTTAATGTGTTACTGTATCATTTAGGATATTTATTTTTGCCAAGAAATGCCAGAGGTTTCATATTCTACTTTTCTACTTCTTTTTCATATTTTTTTTCTGTTTAACAAAAGCATGGCTTATTCTCCTTAACAAAACCATGAGATTTGTTATACTATTATCTTTACAGCTTTACATTTAAGTAGCCTATTTGTTGCAGAAGCTGAAAATATAGTCTTCATTGTTGGTTTAATCCATTTATAATATACATATCTTGCATAAGTAATAGAAATATAGTAAACAAACATTTAATTTGTCACACTATTTATTATTTGCTAGATATGTAACATGACCACCATATGCCAGGTGGAGACGAATTTTTGCGGGTTCGGATCCAGCCATTGACCTGCGTTTTAAGACACTACACCTTACCGACTATAATAAGAATAAGGATAGTCAAGAAGTTCTCGGCTGTCATGTGGGCATTTACTTGAATCTGAGAGTTTTCCACTTTGACATTTTGACGATTCCAGATTTTGAATGTGTCTTGCACCAGTCCATCGAAGGACAACGACATAACAAATACACACTCCGAACTGGGTATGATCCAATTGGTGCTAGAAGAGAACCAAAACGAATTCAGCAAGCCAAGCGGTGTCTACAGGAAACAATGACTCGCCTTCCCGATGGTGTCACTAGACATCAAGCCCAGCGTTTGGAAGAAAGAAAGGAACAGCGAGCTGCAAGGAAAAACAGAGATGTCTTCCGCAATGATATCCGTACACAAGATGACCCAGAGCCTGTCCGTGGTCGATGAATGAAAGAAACCAACTGCTAACGTGATCTTATGCGAGCAGTTACAGATTATAGCATAGACAAAAAAAATAGTGGTCACCATGGGTGAAAAAAGGGTTCAAATATCTTCCAAGAGCGATGAATTTATTTAAGATTTTTATCTATATTTAGTTCTAAACACATCAAAATAGGGCTGGAGCTGAGCATATTTTTGTCTTGGGCCTGGTTGGAGGTTATTCCATCACTGCATGCGAGGCAACGCAACAATGTTGGCCTAATAATTAACCCTCTTCTCTGAACCCTCTCCATTTTGTTTTCTTTGAGAAAGTATCCCGATGATGATGACATTTCAGAATGTGTTACAATCTTGTTTCCAGCAGAGCAGTTTTGATCTCATCTTTGACGCCATTATGCTTCTTCAGATTCGCAGTTCGTGATATTTCCTATTCTTTATTTTCTTAACCATTTATACTTTAATCTATGCAGAGTGTCCCAAATTGATGTGTACGCTCTTTGAAACGTTATAGCTCAGCAACGAAATGAGATAGAAATATAAGGTTTGTTGTGTAAGATCCAGACAGAGCTGGAAAACCATAGGAACACATTCATTGTTGTTCATTTCTTTATAAACCAAAATGGTGGTGAGACTTTCATTCGATGAACGTAAGTGGTGGATACTGGAGTGTTATTGGAAAGCGGAGAATGTTGTTAAGGGTCAACGATGTTGGAGGGTTGAATTTGGTACACCACTGCCAACAAGGGTACCAATAACAAAACTCCAAGACAAGTTTAAAGCCAAAGAAACAGTGAAAGATTTGTTAATAGGTCTGTACGGAAAAAAGAAAAGTTTCACTGATAGCGAGAGTGTTGTTCATGGAAGTTTTTGCACGATCCCCAAAGAAGTTAATGAGGCAATGCTCTCGTGAAATTGGTTCGCCAAATCTAGTGTTCATCGAATTTTGCGAGGTCAAAAATGGAAGCCTTACATTCCGCGATTTGTTCACACACTAAATTAGAACGACCCAGAAGGTGGATATTTTGAACATGTATGGGCATAAGGAAGTTTAAGGAATAAAATACAACAAACCTTATATAAGGGTCATACAAATGAAAACGAGAATTTGTGTGG
>JAHWFO010069601.1:58592-81718 GCA_023313115.1 Rhysida immarginata | reverse complement strand
CGAAAAAATCAAAAGCAATCGCAAACAGCAGGGGGAAGGTGTTGTTGACCATGTTTTTTGATCGCAAAGGCCCGATTTTACTAGACTTTCTTGAAAAAGGCACCATAGTTAACTCAGCATGATATGGGGAAGCATTGAAGGCACTGTGCACGGCCATCAAATGCAAGCATCCTGACTTCTTACAGAAGGAGTGCTTCTTCTCCATGACAACACACGTCCTCACACCTCGAAAGCAATGGTAGACCTTATCAAAAAGTTCAACTGGGAACCAATGCAGCATCCACCTTACAGCCCTGACTTATCCCCATGTGACTTTTACGTGTTTGGGGATATCAAGAAACATCTGAAAGTCCGCAGGTTTCAGTCGGACAATGAAGTGAAGGAAGAGGTTTTGGAATGGTTCCACATGCAACCGAAAGACTTCTTCCATAAAGGAATTACATGCCTTGTTACACAGTGGGATAAATGCCTTAACGCATTTGGAGAGTTTTTTTAAATTACTTGTATACACTTTGCATTAAATAAATAATTTTCTTTTTCATTTGTACGACCCTTTCTATCATGCAAATTCTATTTCAAAAAACGTAAGAAATACACAAAAAATTCCAATTGCACATTTGTTCAACAGCAAATTCCAAACAAAAAAAAACGTTCACCAAAATATGACAAGCCGATCACCCACAATCCTCATTGAATGTTCCACAACATTAAAACCTTGATTCCTGTCAAGATTGAGGCAATGGATAAGTGGCCATAGGAGGAAACAAGAGCAACAGAGCCTAAAGAATCTGGGTTCTAGTCTGAGAAGTAACCATCGAGTGTTTTTTTCCTTCTGAATAACATCTTGCTTGGCATATATAAAGTCACCAGTTTCCTGTGCAATTGGTATATAAAGGGATGTTGAAACTGAGAAAAAATGAGACCAAAGCAAGATGGCACAGTACACTAACCTGGAAATGATCAACATGGTCCTCTTCTTTGGTTGGTGAGACGAGGCAAAATTATCATGCAACAACCAGGCATCATTGAAATGGTGCAACTGGAATTTACATTGAACACTATGTTGATTGATGGAAAGATTTACTCTGTACAAGATGACTGTTTGTAAGCAACAAACAGTAGAAGAGCCAATGGTCATGTTGCTGAGCTTGAAATGAAGATTGTGGGTGATCTGCTTATTGGATTTTGGTGATCTTTTGTTTGTTTGGAATTTGCTGTTGAACAAATGTGTAATTGGAATTTTTATGTATCTCTTACGGTTTTAGAGAAAGAATTTGGATGTGTCCTTATTTGCATATTTGAGATGATGAAAGGTGCTCCATCAGATAGAGCATCCTCAAGTTCCTATTCATTCCCTCTATTGGAATTTGCATAACTATAATGGTATCCAAGATAGAAAGGGGGTAACAGACTTTTGACAGACACGGTATATATATTGCTTTGCAATGAAATTGCCCCACCCACAAGAAGTTATCCGAATGAGCCAAAAGCAGGTATACAGCAAGAGATACATCTGAACACACCTTTATTA
This sequence comes from Rhysida immarginata, assembly GCA_023313115.1. Taxonomy (NCBI): domain Eukaryota; kingdom Metazoa; phylum Arthropoda; class Chilopoda; order Scolopendromorpha; family Scolopendridae; genus Rhysida; species Rhysida immarginata. The sequence continues at coordinate 80,187 of JAHWFO010069601.1, read as the reverse complement.
TGTTCCAAGATGTGCACTGGTTTGTACAAGGTGTCCCAACAGAAAGCGTCATCAAAGTTATGGCACCATCTCTAGCAGCGATGCATTGTTCCAGCTGCAGGTGTAGGTGATGATAGAGGTGGCGAATGTTATCTTCGGGTACGTCTGCCCAGGCCTGGTGAACCTACTGTGTCAGTTCATGGAGATTGCGGGATGATCGTAAACGACATCTGACCATGTCCCTCATGTACTCAATTGACGATAGATCTGGGGACCTCGCGGGCTATGGCAGGCAGTTGACAACATGCAGACATGCCATACTCATGTTTGTCATGTGTGGTATGGCGTTATCCTGCTGAAAGACTGCGCCAGGTATGGTGTGTAGAAAGGGCAGTAATACGAGCTGCAGAGTCTCTGTGACGTACCGTGCTGCTGTCAGGGTGCCTTGGATGGTGACTAAAGGCATTCTGGTATCGTAGCCAATAGCACCCCAGACCATGATCCTGTGTGTTGGTCCACGATGGCGATAACGGATGCATTGTTCACTGGCACTTTCCAATGGTCTGCAGCACACCTGTCCACATCTGTCATTCAAACAAAAGCGGGATTTGTCACTGAAGACCACCGGGTGCCATTCCATTTGCCAGCCCACTCGTTCATGACACCATTGCAGTCATATCGCGCGGTGCAATTCTCGCTATTGACACTGGAGTAGTATGGGGAATAGTGATGTTGTCACGCAGTTGCCGCAGGGCGATGGTTCTGTCCGCTAGCGCTGTTTGCAGTATCGGCCTATTGGTACGAGCTGACTTGCTTCTCTCAGCCCCAGAGCCTGGTCTTCTGGCATGTGTGCCTTCCTCTCCCCATTGCCTGCAACATCGGCCTACCATCCGTGCATCCCGCGACACATGGACAGTAATCTGTCTGGTTGACCATCCAGCCTCTGAGAGGCCAATAATCCGACCTCGTTTTAAGTCCGTTAATTGCGTGAATGGTTGTCGTCATCGCGGCAAGTGTATATACAGGGTGATTCTGAAAAACTGTATAACTGTAAGCAATGACAGAGGTGACAAGAATGAACATTTTCTTTTAATATAATGTAGGTCTGAATTTGAATGCTAACTGAGATATGAAGAGAAATAAAAATGCCGTCGCCAAGATCAGCAAGGGTAATAGAGAGGTTCAGCAAAGCGTTAACGTGAACGTGAAAATGATTGACATCATCCAAGTTCACGTCCACAAGGCGTTGGCCTTGAAAATCTGATTCAGCAAAGCGTTACTTCCCCTTACGAGTCCAAATGACGTCACATAGACTTATCATGATTATCCCCTTCCCCATTCAATAATAGTTGATTTTCAACAGGAGGATAGATTTTTGCCAGCTGCCCCATAGCAGCACTTCACATTCGCACATCTGCGCAAAATAAGTGTTTATAGCCTCTGCTTACGGCAGTTCTAAAGCACAATATGTTGTCAGTGGAAACTCAGGAACGTCCATATCGTTCATGTTAAGGGCAACCTCCCCCCAAGAATTTAAAGAAATTAGAGTCACTTACCAGTTTTGCTTCTTACAGTCATCGAGAAAAAGACGCATACTTTAACAACAAAAACAGGCTTTTCTACTATCTGACAAAATAGTCTTGCGTTTTTTACCAATTTCAGCGCTTCACACCTCACATAACTTGGAGAGGACCGGGCGCCTTTGGCGTTCTGTCTACGATATCCCCCTCTGGGGGCAAACAAAATATATTTGTCCCAACCTGTTTGGTCACAGTGGGCAGTTGGCTTCCCCCCGGCCGGTTATACGTGGCTAATGGTCACAGATTGCTAATATTTTAAAGGCAGTTTGAGATTTTTATCAGACAGTAGAAAACGCAAAACGAACAGCTTGCGATTTTGGTCAGATAGTAGAAATTACCGTAGCCTCATTACAAGGGGACACTGCTCGGTTCATCTTGCACAAACACACATTGTAAGCCAATGATCGGTAGGGTACATCAAAACAGACAGGCAATAAAAACAAATAAAAAGCATAAATGGTGGGTACGCAGAACCAAAGCTTGTTTTATTTTGCCCGTTGAAGACATAATTCACATATTACAATGAAAGAGCATCGCTTTCAAAAAACGTTTATATTCGTTCACATACACAAAAGCAAAGATAGGTGCCGCTGTTCTCAAAACATCGGGCCCAGCCAACACCACCTAGACAGAAGGGCTGTGCACAGAAACTGTATACATTGTTACATCATCATCAAACGGCCAAATTTAGGGCTTATTATTGCTAAAAATAAGATTAACAATAGCCATTGGATGTCACAATATATCTGGTTTCATTCCTTTCATAATGCTATTATTGCATGAAGACTTGATTTGATTAAATTTTAACCCTTAATTGCATAATTTTGATACCCATTGTTCGGGGAAGGAATATTTTAAAATGATACCAGACTTGTTTTATCAACTGTACACGATCCATTCTCTAACTTATAACGGAGTTATTTGTGTGTTTATGCTCTGCTATCCAACAAACAAAGAACAACTTATTAAATCCCTCTGCAACTTATTAAATCACTAATTACCGTTTCTTCTTCCTAGTCTTCAACTTCCATGATTGAATCATCTACAGGAGGGGTAATTCATGCTTTCACAAAAGCGTTCAAATTGCATTTTCTTGTACTCTCTGTCATGCAAATAGGCTAAATCAAAACACCTTTCTCATTGATTATGAACAGGCTGCCAAGAGCGCTGTAGCATGTTAGTGCGAGTATTTTTTGGTGATTGTTGATCTGACTCCATAAAAAACGATTTGTTGTTGAGGACAGATAAATTAATTGACAAAGTGAACAATGATGATACATTATTATGTACATTTTAAAGGAACATCTTTTACGATTGCATAAAATCGATTAAATACTACAGTTCGTTGTTTGCTGAGATTGCTCTGGACAAAAACGGGAGCTGGTGAGACTGTACTCTCATCGAACTGTGATCCTTGAGAGTCTGTCTGTCAGGAGATCGGCAAAATACTACATGGTCTCGTCATCATTCCCAGGTTGCCACTCATGTGCCTAGAGACCTCTGGTGGCTGTCTGGTGAAGCTGCTTGCTTCACCGCCGTCTAATGGTGACACGCGAGAGGTGTCTGCGTTTCTCGCCATAGTACTTCTTCCCCGAATGCCGGAGGTGCAGCACGTCACAAATATCTGGGATTGAAAAGTACCTGCCTGCCGGATCGGGTGGTGGTGCGGGTGATAGGATTGCCTGGAGATACAGCTGGCTGGCTGGCCTGATGGGGTGTAGTCATCGTCGTCGCTGTAGCATCAGTGGTGCCAGCAATGGGGTTGGCTGGAGCTGCAGATGGCTGTTTGGTGTGGGATGGTGTAGTCATCGTTGTGAATGTAGAGTCAGTGGCAGTGTTGATCCAGATGTAGACGGGTTTTAGGCAGTCCATGTGAACGGTCTCATCTCGACCATGTCTGCAGACCATGCAGTGGGTGGTTCAATGCCACAATCGGGAACAGGCCGTCGTATGGATTTGAGAGCATCAGTCTGGCGGTCTCGACCTGCACTAACACATGTAAGCAGGTGGAGATGGCGGAATGCACAAAACTTGCTGTTCGGTTGTGAGTGGATGTTGGCGTCAGTTGGTAGGCTCGCATAGCCTCGCTCAGGTGGTGCACGAATGTGGAAGGTTCGGACAGGCCTGAATGCAGGAATGTTGGTCGGGTCGAAGAATTGTCCAGGCAACTGGAGCGTGTTACCATACACCATTTAGGTGCACGTGCCTCCAATGTCTTCCTTATAGGCTGAGCGGAGTCCGAGCAGTACGATGGTAGCAAGTCCATCCATCTCTGGCCGTGGCAATGAAGGATCTGCTTCAGAGAACAGTAGAACCGTTCCACCATGCCATTGGCTGCAGGGTGGCAGGGGGTCATGGGGTTGGGTCGTGTGGATGTGATCGATCCCCAATGTGGCCTTCAGGGTGCCGAAAAGGTTGGAAGTAAACTGACGTCCCTGGTCGGTGGTTATTGTTGTCGGCATGCCAAATCGGGAGATCCAGTGATGAGTAAGTGCGCGTGCCACGGTTTCTTACTGTGATGTCTTGGAGGGGGATGGCTTCTGGCCACTAGTATAATGGTCCACACAAGTCAGGAGGTACTGGTAGCCTTCTCACGGCGGAAGGTGGCCCACGAGATCCACGTGGATGTGGCTGAACCTTGCATTGGGAGCTTGAATGGTTGGAGATGGCTGCGTATGTGGCAGTGAATCTTGGCTCGCTGGCAGTTTGTGCATGAGATCCACTCGGCAATGTCCTTGTTGGCAGATGGCCAGACGAAACGCTGCAGCATGAGGTGCTTCATGGTGTTGATTCCAGGATGTGCGAGGTTGTGGAGCGCCTGGATAGCTTGTCATTGGAAACTGGGCGGCACGTACGTTCTCACGTTGCCGTTGCTGGTGTCGCAGTAAATGAGAATGTCCGAGTCCATCTGTAGGGGTTTTAAGTTCAGTGAGGTGCTGTTCTGCTGGAGGAGGGCTTGAAGTTCATCATCCTCCTTTTGCGCTTTCGCCATCATGGCGAAATGAGTGGTAGTTCTGTTATGCGGGACAAGGCGTCGTCAACCATGTTGCTCGACCCTGCCATGTGTCATATGTCTATGGAAAATTGTGCGATAAATTCCAAATGACGCTGTTGGCAGGGCGAACACCAGTCTGTCTTCCTAGTGAATGCGTCGGTAAGGGGGCGGTAGTCAGTGCAAATAGTGAATTCGCAGCTTTCTAGCTCGTGGCAGAAATGTTTATGGCCATGTAGATGGCCAATAGTTCTCTACCATGAGTGTTAACTGCTGATTTGAGGCTGGAAAGGTGAGGGTTGTGGCCTGCTCGAGGTCCCGCTTGCATGATTTGAAGATAGCGCGGGTGACGTCGCACCAGGGCATCTTACGCGTGTCTTTTTTCTTTGCATCTTTCATCAATTCGTGCAGTAGGGCTTGTACGCTGGCGGCGTTCAGTAGGAAACGCCGATAAAAATTCAGCATTGCCAGGAAATGTTGGGTGATGTTTCCGACAGTAGCTCAAGGATCGTTTGCATGTATTTTTGGTGATTGTTGATCTGACTCCATAAAAAACGATTTGTTGTTGAGGATGGATAATTTAATTGACAAACTGAATGGTTATGATACATTATTATATACTTTTTAAAGGAATATCTTTTACAATTGCATAAAATCGATAAAATACTAGAGTTTGTTTTTTGCTGTGATTGCTCTGGACAAAAACGGGAGCTGGTGAGACTGTGCTGTCATCGAACCATGATCCTTGAGAGTCTGTCTGTCAGGCGATCGGCAAAATCCTACCTGGCCTCGTCATCATTCCCAGGCTGCCACTTGTGTGTCTAATGGACTCTGGAGGCCGTCTGGTGAAGCTGCTTGCTTCACCGCCATCTAGTGGTGACACGCGGAAGGTGTCTGCGTTTCTATCCATAAGTGCCATTGAAGAGTTTCCCTCATGTTACAGTCCAGGGGTGTTTCTATCTTTAATCACAAAATATACAGAGTACGTCAAACCCTACCTAGCAAGATTAAATGTCAATATCTCAGCTAATACCTTGTACTAAAGGCAATTGTTTATATAAAGCTACTCTTTAATTCTTGATTTAGGAAATAATCGGAAGTTTTGGAAGAAATCATCTGCCTCAGAATATAAACTCTTAAAATCATTTCCAATTCTATCTTATAATTTTTATTTCCCAAATGAAATTTTTTATTTCGTGGCCTGTTGGTCTAGTGGTATGATTTTCGCTTCGGTGAAACAATGGGACAAGCGCGTCAATGTACAGGGAGAATATGCGGAGAAACAAAAAAAGTTTTCAAATCAGTATTTGATGGCATGACGTTTAAAGCTATTGTTTACAAATGCTCGAGGAATAAGAACATTGTTGTCTGTCTATCATTGTTCAGTGTTTTTTCGGATGGAATGTTTGCAGTTATAAAACACATGCTGAAAATGTGTTATGCCTAAAAAATGTTTATTAATTGTAAATGTAGAAATTAATTAAATTAATGAAGTTAACTAAATTAACTCCATATTATTTCGCTGAACAACAAACTGGTAGCAGAGAATGGTTATTCCAGCTGTAGATTTCCTGCCATCAATGTCTGCAGTAGAAGCTTGTTAGGCCCTTAGTCCAGAAGCCAGTCATTACGTCTACCAGTGACTTGACTTGTTCGAGAGCGACAACGAATGATTGAAGTGGAGACGGAAGAATGATGGAAGTAAGCAGAATTGGAATTAGTCGAATTGAGCTACTAACAAGTAAAAATTATGCATTATGGAATGTAAGGGTGGGAGCACTGTTCAAATCAAAACACGTTTATAATGTCATTGTTGAGGATGAGCCTAAGAAAGTGGAAAGTATTCAATCCAGTTTAGATGAATGGAAGGAATGGTCATTACTAAATAATTCATTATGGAATTATTATTTTGACACTATCTCCAGAAATAGTTATGTGAAAGAATTGTGGAATCTGCTAAAAAGGCGCCATGAAGGTGTTGAAAAGCACAGGAAAATTAAACTGAAAATAGACTTAGTGAAGATAGAGAAAAACGAAAAAGAGTCAGTAGAACAATGTTTAATACGAGCTCATTCAATGGCTAATGAAATGCAGGAGCTAGGAATGGAGATTGAAGATAATGAACTGATAGGATATATAATAGAAGGTCTTCTGAAAAGTTACAGTGAAGTGACTACTGCAATTTCATCCAATCCAGATATGTCGTATGAAATAATGCGAGAAACAATATTAAGATTTGAGAGAAAGTGATGAAGTCCGAGCAATCAAATAATGGCAGTGATGAAGTCCGAGCTTATAAAACTCGTGAAGCTAATTTTAGAGGAAGAGGCTGTTTTAATTGCAGCAAATTGGGTCATCTAATAAAAGAATGTTTGAGTTGGAAGCAATATAATTCTGATGAGGAAATCAAGAATGGCGTACGTCCAAAGAATATGCAAAATTATTATTCAGGACAAGGTAGATTTCAGTGAGGAAGAGGACAAGTAAATCGAAATAATTCCTACATGGCAGAAAGAAGATCGGATAAGACTAAGGAGCAGATAAATTTTGCAAATGAATATGCTTTGAAAATGGAAGAAAAGAATATAAGAGAAAGTGATTTTCTTAGTAAACAGCAAATAATATGGATGCTAGATTCAGCATGCACATCTCATATGACTCATCAAGGTAACGTTATAAGTGAACGAAAAGCTGATAGATCCAGAATATTGACTGCGGAAAATGGAAGAACATTAGAGGCGGAATGGCGAGGTAACATGAAAGCAATGACTTATGTAATGGGTACAGAAGCTCGAAGACTAAGATTAGAAGATCTTCTTTATGTTCCAAATTTGAGCAGTAACTTAATGTCAGTATCCCGTTCAGTGAAGAAGAGAAAAAAAGTAATTCTAGATGACACTGGGGCTAGAATTTATGAAAAAGACACAGGAGAACTAGTAGCTCAAGGATCGTTTGAAAATGATTTTTTCTCTATATTTTTTAATGTTTTACAGCAGAATGATCGAATGGATGCAGAGATAAGCATGAAAACTCATGAGAATTCAATAAATCTGTGGCATAGAAGACTGGGACATCTTCATTATGATTATTTGAAGAAGATGTAGAGTGAAGATTTGGTACATGGATTAGAAAGACTTGTAGGAATAGAAAGGAAATGTGAAGAGTCTATACAGGGAAAATTCACAAGATTGCCATTCAAAGAAACAATAGTGGAAAAAGCTTCACAAATTTTGGAAAGACTGCACCTAGACTTATGTGGACCAATGAGAATACAATCTATTTGTGTTAGTCAATATATAATGGTAGTCGTTGATGATTTAGTGGAAGAATTTTTGTAAAATTTTTGCATAGGAAAACTAAAGTAGCTGAGGAGTTAAAAGAAATAATTGAAAGAAGAGAAATGGAGACAAGGAAACGGGTCAAAAAGATTAGATCGGACTATGGGACTGAATTTACTAATGCGTCATTAAGAGAGTATTACAAACGAAAAGGAATTAAACACGAGAAAATTACAAGTTATTCACCAACGAGTAATGGGATTGCTGAGAGGGCAAATAGAATATCAATTGATACAGCAAGTACATTATTGATTGATTCTGGATGTCGATTTTGGGCTGAAGCCGTATGGACTACGGCATACTTACACAATGTGACACACCAATCAAATGAAAAAGAAAAACACCACTGGAAATATGGTCGAATAGAAAACCTTCTGTGCAATATTTGCGTGTATTTGGATGTACGGTCTATTACCGGAACACAAATGTAAATAAAGGGAAATTTGATGCACGTGCAAAATTAGCTGTATTCGTTGGATTTCACCTGATCGGAAAGGCTTATAGAGTTTATGATGTTCAAGAGAAAGTAATACGAGAAAGTAGAGATGTAACATTTGTTGAAGACAAGATGGGATATATTGAAGAAGATGCTAATGAAGATCAAACATTACAAACATTAAATTATATTGCAGTTTATTCCAAAGATATTGAGCAACAAGATTATATTCCAGAAAGGGCAGTAAATGAAATTATTGACCATGATGATGAATTAATATCAAAACAAAAAGAGTCAGTTTGTGAAGAAAATGAAGAGGGAATTTTACACGATGAAGGAAGTGAAGATTATGTAAAAAGAGCTCGCAAACGTGGAGATACCAATGAAGTATTGAAAGAAAGAAGGGAATGCAAAAGAAGGGAAAATGAACAGGAACTTTTGAGACAAGGAGTGAGAAGGTCTTCTAGAGAAAGGAAGCCAAATCCTATATATATTCTGTAAATATAATTCAGGAAGAAGAAGAAATTCCTAAAAATTATAATGATGTGTTAAGATAAAAATCTTTATATAAATGGAAAGAAGCTATGGGCAGAGAACTTAATTCGTTACGAGAACATGAGATATGGCAAATAGTAAAAACACGTAAAGACCAGGATATCATAAAAAGTAAATGGATTTTTTCAATTAAAACAAATGAAGGAATTCCAAGACATAAAGCCAGACTGGCAGCTGATGGATCCAGATAACGAATAGGAAGAGATTACGACGACTCTTATAGTCCAGTCATGAAATCAGAATCGTTCAAAGTATTATTATCTATTGCTGCTATGAATAATTATACAGTGAAATTTGTTGATGTTGGAACAGCTTATCTTAATGCAAAGTTAGAAAGAGAAGTACTTATGGAAGCACTGGACGGCTTGGAAATAGATAGAGGACATGTTTTGAAAATAACTGGAAGCTTATATGGATTGTCCGAGGCTGGAAGATGCTGGTTCAATAAGTTGAATGAAATATTAAAAGATGTAGGATTTAAAAGATGCAAAGCTGATGCTTGTGTGTCCGTAGGGAATAATGATAATAGTTTTGTCATTATAAGAGTTTAAGTGGACGATTGTCTAATTATAGGATTATCTGATGAAGTCATTGAAAGAAATACATCAAAATAAGAGAATTATCGGGGGAAATGAATTTTTTGAATATTGAGATTGAGAAGAAACTAGGAGGATATATACTGAAACAAGATAAGTATATTCAAGAGATACTCAGAAGATTTAATATGAAAAATTGTAATCCAGTGAGGACTCCCGGAGTATTAGGTGTTAAACTTGATGATTATGAAAACTCACCAAAAATAGATGAAACGTTTTATCAAGAGATTTTGGGAAGCTTGAACTATCTAGCGACTAGCACATGACCGGATTTAGCATACACCTTAAGTAAAATGTCACAACACGCAAAAGATCCAAGAGAGATACATTTTCAAGCCATAAAAAAATATTGCGTTATCTTCAAGGTACAAAAAACATGAAACAGTGGATCACAAAGGATAGAGGAGTGCGTATTATAAGTTCAGATGCTAGTTGGTGCACAATGAAAGATTCAAAGTCGTTTAGTGGATATACTGTGAAAATTAGAAACTCGTTTTTATCTTGGAAAACCAATAAACAACGTATGGTAACATTATCAACGATGGAATCAGAGCTTATAAGTATTTGCGATGCTGTGTGTGTAGGAAAATGGCTAATAGGACCGCTAGAAGAATTGGGTCAAAATGAAATAATACAACGACCAGTGAAGATATATACTGATAGCAGATCCGTACTGGACTGGATTAAGAACCCAAGGATAAATAAGCATAATAAGCATATTGACCAGATGTATCATTTTGTGAAAGATGAAGTTATGAAAGGTGAAATGGAATTTTATCATATGAAATGGAGTGAACTGGAAACTGATATAATGACAAAAGATCTCAGTGAAAGTGTAATGAAAAAACATTTGGAAAATTTAGGAGTGATGTAAACAATAGATATTAACCATAAGAAGGGAATTGATCGAGGCTAACGAGAAGGACAGGCTCCGTCACTGAAAAGTCACCTGACCAAGATAGGTCTAGCAACAATGTAACCTTCATTGTTTCCATCTTGGATTTTAACAATTGGTATTTTTTCGTTTGTTGGAAACAATGCAGGTTGGATTGTTGCTAGACCTATCTGGTCAGGTGACTTTTCAGTGCTGGAGCCCATTTTTCTCATTAGCCTCGGAATTGATGAATGACGTTTAAAGTTATTGTTTACATATGCTCGAGGAAGAAGAACATTGTTGTCTGTCTATCATTGTTCAGTGTTTTTTCGGATGTAACCACGGTCTATAGATATTCATGGTCACCAAGCTCCATTGTTAAAATGAAGCTAAAGTTTCTTGCTCCCGGTAGGGCAGGAACTCTATTGAAAAGTGGCGCTGCATGTACAATTTGCCCAACTGCGCCTGCAGCGCCACCCTATCGGCAGACAGAAACATTACTTTCGTATTCAGTTTCAATGAAAATCTCTATCGCAGGTTGCGGTCGGGAGTAGTGCGATCTATGCGACACCTGGCGCGATCTGTTTTCCTTAGCTTCTCGAAACAATGGAAAATGGCCGTGAATATCTATAGACCATGGATGTAACAGAGATCCTTAATACTAACGAGATATGATGTTAACACATTTTCCATTGCTGCCTTTGTAATTCCGTGATAGCAGTGACCTCTGATGTAGTGGGATAAAGCAAAAGTATCGTTCATATATAGTTTCCTGCGAGCATCGCGAGAAACTGACGTCATTACGGAACATGCATAAATGACGTCACTTCTTTTGGCAATTTTATAGCTTAGTGACGTCATTTGCATTCATAAACTGTCTATTTCAAGTTTTGATCTATTTAATATTGGCATTGAAATAAGGAATTGAATCAATAAAGAAAATATTGGAAATGTATTCGTGTTATTGTTAGATTAAATAAGAAAGCCACCTATCTTAGGAAATAAAATAGATACATTTAATAAATAAATTAATAAAATACATTAAGAATTAACAATATTTAAGAATAAATATTAATAAATAGTAATCCAATGAATAAAATGCAATTAAAAATTAATAAATGTACATTATTTACAAGCATATTCATTTTAGAAATGGAAGTGTAATTATATAATACGTACACGTATACAGAGAAATAATAAAATTAATGATGAAATTATTTTATTAACTTAAAATAATATAAAATTATTATTTCTTATTGTTTTTATTATATATAACTAAAATATGAAAATCTCTGAAATAATTTAACTTCATTTTTACATTTGGAATATTTTAAATTGAAAATTAAAATTAAACCAACAAGTTTTTAAACTGAACAACAGATGTCCACTACACTAAATGTAGAATTTTTTAAATAAGAATTTAGTGTTTTATTGTTGATAGACTTTGAACAATACAAAACATGTTGTTTAAACAATATCTCGTGGCACATCGTTGATGTTTGGCCATTTTTAAATTCAGTTTGCATTTATAAGCCTATCCAGGAATAAATGACATGTGCTCTTGGTCTAACACTTCCGTTATTAAACCGAAACTAAAAGTCAGATTTGTAAAATGAAAACAGGCCGTGACATCCGAGGCCAACGAGAGACAGGCCAGGGCACTCAAAAGTCTCATGATCATCGGGGTCCAGCCAACCAATTGATCTTTCATTGTCTCCATCTTGGATTTTAACAATCGGTAGTTTTTCGTTTGTTGGAAACAATGAAGGAAGGATTGTTGCCCGGACCCCGATGATCATGTGACTTTTGAGTGTCCTGGCCCAACACCACCTCTACTCAAAGCCTGAGCGCGAAAATTTCATACATTGTTACATCATCATACCTAGCCATAATTTAGGGCTTATGATTGGTAAAAATGCGATTAAAGATGACTACCTATGACGTTTCAACAATGTATGACGTTTCCGCGCTCAGGCTTTCTCTTTAGGTGGTGTTGCCTGGCCAACAAACGAAAAAATCCTGATTGTTAAAATCCAAGATGGAGACAATGAAGATTGGATTGTTGTTCGGACCCAGCTGGTCAGGTGACTTTTCCGCTTCGAGGCCTGTCTTTCTCGTTGGCTTCGGTGACATCGCAATGACGTCATAAATGAGGTTGCCATCTGGTACAGAAGGATAAAATACATATGCGCAAACAAATCTGCGCATTACATCAAGCAACAATGGTTGTCATATCTCCTTAGTATTAAGGATCTCTGGGATGGAATGTTTGCAGTTATAAAAGACATGCTGAAAATGTGTTATGCTTACAAAATGTTTATTAATTGTAAATGTAGAAATTAATTATATTAATGAAGTTAACTAAAATAGCTCCATATTATTTCGCTGAACAGCAGTATTCGTATTTGTTTCATTTTTATGTCCATTTGTAACTTACAGACTTCACCTCGTATTTAAATCGCAGAAGGAAATACAGATTTATGTTAGCAAAGAAGTGAGGAACAAAGCGATATATTAAAAACTGTAATAAGATGGGGGGAAAGAATTTTGCATCACTTAATAATGCCCTTCATATTTTAACTGATATTCGGATAATATTCTTAACTATTATGAAGCAGAGACATTTGTCGTGTACTTAGACTGTATTGGGTTATTCATAAAGACTCCTGCTTCTTCAAATAACTATATTTTTGAATTATAACGAAGTGCCCATCAAGCAAAAGACAAGCTACAAAGAATTCGCTCTCACTTTTACTCTATATGACTTCCCAGAGTTACACGAGTTTCTCCAGATCGCCATAACAGTAATAATGCAAATTTTAAGTTCTTCTTGCGCTGACTTTAAAAATTAGGAGATTTCGTGTTTCGTTTTATATATCTATTAATATACAGTTGATAGGTACAAATCATTCTCATTTCAAAACTGCATGAATCATTTTGAATATGAATTATTCAAATCATTACATAGAAACTACCAGGCCTGAACATGACATCATTAATGTATTGTTGAAGCACTAAGATTGTGACGGTGAACTAACTTCTGTAATAGCACCACCAGTTCGACGTAACAATATTTTATCTTTTCCGTGTTCAGGCCTGGTAGTTTCTAGAAGGCCGTGCTTCTGTCCAGGTGGTGTTGGCAGTATGCAGTGCATTCAGGCAACACCTCCTAGAAAGAAAGCCAAACAACTGAAACGTCATACATTGTTACATTGTAACGGGCAAAAATACGTGAGGTTGTTCTTCTTGATTGATGCAACGCTCCCCCGTACAGAAGTCTTCCTAAACAGGGAAAAAAACAAACAAAATCATTAGCAAGGAGACTTAAAGTTCCATTTAGAGATGCCTTTATCGTTCATATGTAAATAAACTTCAATACTTCTCTTCTCGTTTTAACTTTTATGGATAAAAGAGAAAAAGTAAAAAAAAACAAAAAAAAACATCAACGTAGACGATTTGTTTATCGTGTTCGGGTATAAATCAAAATCTTCTTATAGACAACTATGTCTGACAAAAATATCCGGGGCTTTATTGTAAATTTCTTTCACTGATGACATTTACAATTATATCGAGAAAACATTCTACAAAGTAAGGTATTATAATTACAGGGTTACCACCGATGTGTCAATCGACATTCTTTTCTCAGAAACTGAAAACCACATGTATATCTGACGAGTCTTTTTTATTTATTCAAAGCTCCTAGGTTTTACTTTCCCTGACTGCATTAGTCTTTCGCCGCCGGGCGTTCAGAAAGAAAAAATAATATAATTTTACCAACAGTTCAAAAAATTCATTAACAACATTAATAACCAAAACTTCAGGACCTAAAGGATCCACGAGATCATTCCATACATAGATGAGATAAAGAGGTAAAAGTCTTTCTTATCATTTACATATTCTTCTGACACTAATTGTTCCTCATGCATTAAAATCCTTTTATTTTCAGATTTGGACAAGACCTTCATTAGAGTTCTCAGGTAAGTTTCAAAAAAAATGTCTCTATGATCATTTATCAACACCTTTCTCATTTTCCTCTTTTAGCATTTTTATATCTTTCCACGAGTCAACCAATTGTGATAATTGCGTTAATTCGTCATAGTTCTTACACAAGTCCTTCAAGAACTTCTGGATAAGCAAGAATTAAGCAACAGTAAGGAGGGATAAGGAAGTACTAATGCTAACCTAAAAATAACAAGGTAAGGGAGGGGAAGACCCAAATCCGAAATGAGGACATGAATTTGAGCAGGTTAGTAGGGGTTCTTACTGCGCTAAAACAAATCTTACGTAACCAACAGTATTTCTTCGTTCGTCATCTCGGCTTTCTTTAAGTAACGTATTTCTACCACAGAACAGGACTGCCTTCGGAATGAAGTGGACGGGTGCTGAGGCTCATTGGAAGTCTAATCCCGCAATTATAAGCTTCGATTACTTTGTAAGAGAATATAAACAAAGGAATAAAGAAGAGCAGATTTCCAAACATATGGCCCGAATACTACGCTTAATACCGGAAAATCTTAGGGGCAATCTCCTTCGATATTAACTAGAATCTATCCGTCGTCTACATTCTTGCAACGTTCCCGTTTGACAAACATCGATAGCTGTGAGTAAATTAAGTCGAGAAATTCTCTATCGTCTCCGACTCTGGTGGGTTTCCGTAACATCGCCGAACGAAAGAACGGAACACGTAGAAGTCAAAGTCGTCCTTTACAGGCAATTCTCCACGGACGTTTTCCATCTTACTCCGACTTGTTTGATGGCCGTCGTCGTTCTACCTCTTCTGTTTTCATTATATCTATCATGTCCTTTTCTTAACGACGCGAAGCTCGTATAATAACTACCTTTTGTTGGTGAACATTGTTGGTCTCGACCATTGTTTACTTTTCTCCGCAACAGAAGGACCATCTATAATCAACGTCGACAAATAATTCTCGCAAAACAATTTCGTCATGTCGTGGTCGGACATCTCGCTCAGGATAATGGTAAGAGACCCACGAGAGGAAGGGGGGGGGGCCAAAGGGGAAGAGAAAGACTGATTTGTAACGCCAAAACTGGCCGTTACAACATCATCATAAGTCGACCAAATTTTAGGCTTATCATTGGTAGAAATACGGTTAACAATGGTCGAAATATGATGATGTAACAATGTATGACGTTTCATTTGTTTGGCTTTCTTTCTAGGGGTGCGTTCACTTATTCGTTCGGAGTCATGCTCCGAGTCAATGTGATCACGTGATCAGAGTACTAGCGTCATGGCTCAGAGTCAACACAACGACGTAACAATCGAAGACTTTGATCGTTATAATCATTTGCGTGCAGTATTGCCAATTTAGCCTTTTTTTCATGCGATTGTCTTTTGTTGGACATTTTTAATAAAAATTAAACAATGCACTTCAACCATCTACCATTCATTTAAAAGTCTTCAATTCTCTTCAAAAACTCTCATCATTATTAATTGGTGAATTGTTATTATTTATTCTTTTTATTTATTATTTTATCTTCTCCATTTATAAATGAGTATAGAATCATTCAATAATAAATAAACATATTATACTACTTCGTAAATTAATGTATAATGTACAAAATATTGAAATGAGCTTTTAAATTGGACACATCCCTGCTAAATTAGCAACACTACTTGTGAACGATTCAAGATATTTTTTCCCTTCTTCGCAACCTCCGGAGGCATCAGAAAAGCATGAGCAGTGCCCATGGCACTTTAGGTTATGGGGAACCTTTAACATTAAGTTATTTTTTTATTAACAGGAATAAACAATAACATATTTTTTATTTTTTAATATTTTTATAAAAACAAAGTTCTGGTCATAATTGTAATTTTAATTTATTATCATAGAGACTAGGGTGGCCTCATGCGTAAAGATGAACTGAGATTGAGCATATAAAAATTAATAATTATGCTGAAAAAATTGTCTTGAATCAAATTTTCGATCAATTTAAGCTAAATTTTCGTTTGTATCGTGCCAAGCCTACAACAATGGAAGGCTAACCAATTATGGTAGGCTATGATCGTGCACTTTCGAAAGATAGAGGCGGACATGTTGATAGTTAAACAACGTATGCGCCAGCTTGAAAAAATAAAGTCTTCTCTTGTTTGTGTGGTTGCCACGGCTCCTAACAAGCGCGCTCGCAAACGATATCTCATTGTAACAAAATTAATCATCGTTGAAGTCACAACTTTGTTGGCACTCTTCATTGTTGCGTCGTCTTTCTCATTAAATTTTTTGACTCCGATGTCTCCAGCTTGAAAGCAGGAGTTAAGGGAGTTAACCCGAGTCGCACTCCAAGCGAATAAAGAAACAAACTCCGAAAGACTCCAAGCATACCCTGATGTTGGAGGCCAAGGGAGTTAACTGCGAGCGAAGAAAGAAACGGAGACCAAATGACTCGGAGCAAATAAAGAAACGGAATCCGAATGGCTCAGAGTCACGGGAGTCACTCGTTGTGACTCCAAGTGAATAAGTGAACGCACCCTAGGAGGTGTTGATTCAGGCATTG
Source organism: Rhysida immarginata (assembly GCA_023313115.1). Lineage (NCBI taxonomy): Eukaryota > Metazoa > Arthropoda > Chilopoda > Scolopendromorpha > Scolopendridae > Rhysida > Rhysida immarginata. The sequence goes on along the minus strand of JAHWFO010069601.1, from coordinate 63,324 downwards.
TCAACAATGTGGATATCCAACAAAGGGATAGACTTTTGTATATTTCTCTATTTATGCGTTTCAAATATCTACTATTTACTAATCAGCAAATTAGTCCATTAGCTTTATTTGCCAGCATCATAATTTATATATTTGCAAATTACCAAACCAATCACAGCTCAGCCATTTGCAAAATGCAACTGCGAGTGCGAGCCTGCGGTGCGAAACTAGTTCCGTCAATGAAACGAGTTCTCAGAACTAGTTTGAAGTACAGTGGTTAGGAAAAATAGTGTGTCCATTGCCGCTGATTTCGCGTCATCATGACTGAAGACACTGCCAGAAGGCACGGCAATCTAATGCGCGGACAATTACTCTATAATGCATGATTCAATGTAAGTTTAACAGGACGAACGCTTTAAAAATACTTGTTTAATAAAATAAAATAAGATTGTAAACTTGAAATAATATGCAGATAAACCTAATTAAATGAATTTCAAAGCAGTATTCGTTTTATTTATTATTTAATCGAATAGCTGTTGTTATAAAAAGTTAAGCGCAGTTATATGAAAAGTGTAATGGTATTTGAATTGAAATGTTCTTTTTATATTTTACAATTTTTCATATTTATAATTATGTTTTCTGTGAATTTATAAATTATGTTTTCTACAGTAATATTGTTAATTCCTCATTTTATTCTAAACACTTTTTTTACGATCTAATTACAAAACCTATTTAATCATTTATACTGTGATTAGTTTTTTAATTATAATCATTTTACATATGGTAACTAAACGAAAACAAATATACAATATTTTATTGTGTACGTGCGAAATTTAAAAGTTTACTTTTCCCACGTACTGCATTTTTTTTCTTTGTTTACTTTTTTACTAGAAAGTGCAAGCGCGTAAGAACATAGAACTTGATAATGCTATTTGTTACTGCAGTGTTATGGAGATTGCATCCAACAAGATTTATACATTTCATAGACAAACATTTTGCAATATCATTTAGGTTTGTTTTGTTTTGGTATTAACGTCCTTTTCAACTGCCATGGTCATTTCAGGACGGCGTTATAGGGGCCGCAAATTTTGCCTCGCAAGGGTTCTTTAACGTGCAGCCGGCAAACGACTACACGGGACCAACGGCTTTACTTCCCTTCCGAAGGAAGTGCGTGATCTCAATATTTAATATCATTTAGCATAACCGAATGCAATTCTGTTTCACAGTGTGAATGTATCTTCCACTTTCAAAATCAAATCAAATAATTCGGCATTTTAATTCCACACGAATTATTAGTAATAATCGTCCTAGGTTATATTATTATATTTTAAATTTTAATTTAGAGACACATGACGAAACCGTAAAACAAATGAAAACCAACTGAGAAATGAGAAAAATGGCTATTCGATTAAATAATAAAAAAAAAAAAGCGAATACTGCTTTGAAATTCATTTAATTGGTTTATCTGCATATTATTTCAAGTTTACAATGTTATGTTATTTTATTAAACAAGTTTTTTTAAAGTGTTAATGCTTTTAAACTTACATTGAATGCCATGCATTATACAGTAATTGTCGGCGCATTAGATAGTCATGTCATCTGGCGGTGTCATCAGTCATCATTATTTCTCAGGCTATATTTAGTATTCAATTGACACACTATTACTTCTAGCCACTGTAGTTTGAAGGAAACGAGTTTTCAACGCGGTTGGTGAAGCATTACGGATCTAGTTTTACGAACCGAACCAAGGAAAACTCGGTTATGAACTAACGTTTATAGGAAAGTTTTCCATTCTTATGAAGAGCCTAATCCAATCTCTGATTTTGATTAACTCTTTTACGGCCACCTTGACGCGCCCTTCATTATAGCATGACATTACAGAATGGTTGGAAATTATAAGATTTTTTCTCGTATGCAAATGTATGCATAATGCAATCGTCCGATTGCATTATAACTTGTAATCCCCTTTTAGCATCTCTGTTGGCAGAATGTCTAAACTGAGCAAAGATAAAAGTCATGATAAGAAGTAGTTAAGAAACTACAGAGTGCCTCGGTGGCTCGGTAGGTAGAGCATGAGTCTCATAATCTGAAGGTCTGAGTTCTACCTTCACCCGGGGCAAAATGTACGCTTTTTTATCGCTTTTTTTTTTCTGAAGATTTAATCGATTTTTATTAAGATAACATATTTACAAATATTTTTTAGAAAGATTTTTTTTTTATACTTACAGTCTTTTTACACTTAAAGCTTGGAAAAACGTTAATCAAAATTTTAATCTACTTAGATTAAAGACAAATATTCTTTTTAGTGCAAATTTCTTTGGGGCCATCCATAAATTACGTCACACGTTAAGGGGGAGGGAGGGGGTCAACAAAGTGTGACAAGGGGGGGGGGGAGAGTCATAAGCTTCGTGACGTCACATGTATATACAGGTATTGGACATTGAAACTGAAACACCTTCGCAAATAGCACTGGATACCCCCAGGGCTGAATAGAACCTTCTGCTAGGTAATTAATCGTATGCATATCAATGAATCACGTGTCAGAGGTCTTGGTAGTCACTCCAGTAGAAAAGTTCGATAGTAAGCTTCAAATTGTCTGTGCAGAGCGCTATAATGGGAGACATATCCGACTTCAAAAGAGGGCAGATTGTTGGGGCGCGTCTAGCAGGTGCATCTGTGTCCAAAACTGCCACACTTTGTGATGTCTCACGTGCTACAGTATCCAGGATGATGTGTGCATATGAACAGGAAGGACGAACCACGTCCAGGAGGAACAACTGCAGGGGAAAACGGAAGTTGTCGGAAAGAGACGTCAGGACATTGACCAGGATTGTTTCACGAAAGCGGAAAACCACCGCAGCAGAAATCACCGCAGAAATGAATACACACCTCCAGGAACCTGTGTGCACGAAGACAATCCGTCGTTACCTGCATAAATCCAACATCCATGGCAGGGTTGCTATACCGAAGCCTTTCATCAGTAGTACTAATGCCTCCAAGCGGGTTCAGTGGTGCCGGACGCATAAAACCTGGACGTTGGATGACCTCAAACGCGTCATAGTCTCGGACGAGTCCAGCTATACTGTCTTCCAAACAACAGGGAGGGTATTCGTCTGGAGGAGCCCCTCTGATGCCTACAACCCAGACTGCTTGGCACCCACAGTCAAACACGGAGGTGGATCAGTAATGGTTTGGGGTGCAAACTGTGCAGGACCTCTACCGATCCTTCCCAAGACGTGTTACTGCTGTGCTGGCTGCCCACGGTGCCCCAACACCTTATTAAATAAAGATTTTGGATTTCTACCAGGTGTTTCAGTTTCAATGTCCAATACCTGTATCTCACGTATTAAAACTCTAACGAAAACCTGCTGTTGTAAACCCCCTCCAATGAGAAAGTTTTCTGATTGGAGGGGTATGGCCATAAAAACAGGCCTCCGTTCTTGACTGAACGTAGTTGTATCCTATCTTGAAGATGTGGTTTCCACGAAACGCGTAGGTGTTAAATAAATAAATTACCAAACTTGCTATTTAGTCCGTCTTTGTTTCTAACGAAAAACTTTAAAATACTTGTATTACCAACTCTATCAATATCAGGGTGAATCAGAAAGTAAGTTACATTCTGAAACAGTAAAAACAGATGTAAGTTAATATCCCATACGCACATTCTGAGGAAACTTGCACCATTTATTTCACTTTTATATACATGGTGATTTCTATACCGTTAAAATTTGATCGAATTCCAACAAGAAGTTTCCGAGTTACTCATTCAACATCATAACACGTGTTCACTTGTGAGTACTAACCAGCACTTGTTACAATTTTGACTGCGTAACTCTGAAACTTCTCGTTGGAATTCGATCAAATTTTAAAATTGTACAGAGTCTCATGTACCCTGTTATTCTTCCAAATTTCATTAATCTAGGATTTACAGAACCTGAGTTATTAACTTGTTGATCTTGGTGGCGGCATTTTTATTTCTGTTCATATCTCAGTTATCGTTCAAATTCGGACCCATGTTCATAGGACTTTTTGTGTTTCCCTTGACCTCTATAATACCCCCTTAAATTGTTTTACACACGATTTGAATCACTCTGTCTAATCATTCAACAATCGTAAACACTTGGCTGAACGTCAAATTAACTTTTCCATGTCGCTCCGGTAAAAATCCGCTCCAGCGTTTCTCAACCATGTTAGTACACTCCATAAGAAATGCTGAGCGTTCTCAACCATGTCTGTACACTCCATAAGAAATGCTAAGCGTTCTGGCGATTTCTTTAATTCTGATTCGTCGATTGTCCAGAATCATCTCATTAATGCAGACAATGTGCTCAGGAGTGTTGCACGTGGTTATTCTTCCTGCACAGTATTCGTCCGTCAAATCTGAGTGCCCATTTTCGAACTGCTGGCACCACTTCACAATTGCAGGACGAGAAATTAGTGTTGCCAAGTCAGTTACTTTGTCACTAGAATTAGTAACTTTTTTTTTTCCAAAAGTGACTTTTTAGTGACTAAAATTTTTTAGTGACTTTTTTTTCAAAAGTGACTTTTCAGTGATTAATATTTTATAGACAGTTTGCCCAAAATAGCAATAAATAATAATTTTTGTGTGTTTTTAATCGCGGTGAAATTATTTACGAATGGTGAATGGTATAAAAATCGATTGAATCAATGGAAGACCAGAGCAGTGATGACGTTATATCATTGTTTCTGCTCCTATGTTCTTATTGTAACGGATACAGTAGCCAATCTGGTT
>JAHWFO010069601.1:9654-33592 GCA_023313115.1 Rhysida immarginata | reverse complement strand
GGGGGGGTCCCCATGTAACACATTTAGTTGACATGGTGGCCAATTCCAAACAAAACAAAATAAATTGAATGGCGGAATGGAACATTCGCATAAGCCTACCACGAGTTGATGATACGGATTCAAAAAAAAATTTTTTTTCAATAACAGGAAGCTGTTCATGACATTTTTATTATGTTTGGGGCGCTAAAATGAATGCTTTTGATAATTAATTTCTCTAAAAAGGCTTAGCCCATTTCCATAAAAAATACATAAATACATAGTTAAAATACATCAATGCATAAATTTGAAACAGTTTTTAGAAAAAAAAACATTGTCGGGGAGAGGGGATAATAAATAACTCCAAAACGGCTCATCACAGCCAAACAAATCATTTACAAAAAATGCGCCTTAATGAGAGGAGTCCGTACATGTCGAGTTTATTCAGTTCGGTTTGCTAGTTTGAACGCTACAGCCATTTTTTAATTTTTAGAAAAAAAAAAAAATCTCGAAAAAGGATTACCCAATTGACATAAAATATACCTACCCTAAGGTACAATTTAAGGTACTGTCTACTAAGTAAGTATAATTTTTATTTGGTTCTGCTATTTGCCGTTTCAGAGGAGTTAGCTGCAAAGAAATTGGTCATATAAGTACATACGTGCATACAGATGGATTTCCCCCCCCCCCCAAACCCCAAATTTCAACATATCTTCTCGAATCATAGGTTTTTAAGTCGAATTCAGCAAAAAAAAAATTGAGTTTCTGAAACGAATACATAGGCCTTCACTCTTAGAGAGTGGTAGGCCAAAAAACCACCAAAATCCGATAAGCAGATCACCCACAATCTCTGCAACATGACAATTGGTTCTTCTATTGTTTGTTGCTTATAAGCAGTCATCTGATACAAAGTAAGTCTTTCCATCAATCCAGATAGTGTTCAATGTGATGTCCATTTGCACCAAAGCATAACTGCGTTGATTGGGGTATCTTTCTTGATACAGCCTAGTAGTTGTGTGATAATTTTGCCTCGCCTCACAAAAGCAGAGGGCCATGTTGATCATTTCCTGGTTAGGACCTTCATTTGCCATCTTGCTTTGGTCTTATTTTTTTCTCAGCTTCAACATGCCTTTTTATACCAATTGCACAGAAGACTGGTGACTTTATGGTAAATTGTGGAACTTTCCAAAACAGAATGCAAAAAATGAAATAATTTGCATGTTTGGCAAATGGTGTTTAGAAGAAAAAAAAAACACTCGGTGGTTACTTCCGAAAATTGAACCCAGGATTTTTGGACTCTGTTGCTCTTGTTTCCTCCTATAGCTACTCATCCCTTGCCTCAGACTTGACAGGAGTAAAGGTTTTAATGTTGCAGAGCTTGCAATGAGGATTGTGAGTGATCCGCTCATCGGATTTTGGTGAACTTTTATTTGTTTTGTTTGGAATTTGCTGTTGAACAAATGTGCAATTGGAATTTTTTTTGTGTATCCCTTACGGTTTTCGAAGTAGAATTTGGATGTGTCTTAATTTGCATATTTGAGAAGATCAAAGGTGCTCTATCAGTTAGAACACCCTCAAGTCCCTATTCATTCCCTGTATTGGAATTTGCGTAATTACATTGGTATCCCACAAAAACGTTGTAAACGAGTTAAAAAGGTGTAAAGATCCCGACCAACCCCTGTGAATGCTGCACTGCACGGCACCCGCAGAGCTGCATGCAAAGCAGGAAATTAGCAACGAAAGCACTAATTGGTGAATCATGACATGCAGCTCCGGACAATTTATTTGTTCAAATGCAGAAACGGTTATTACAGTGTTACATTAAACAATTACTGCAACTGTTCGAAATGGTGACCCTGGGCTGGAATGGAGGATGTGCATCTCCGTTGCATGTTCTGACAGAACTTCTGTCGCACTCTCTCAAATACTTCTGGTCTTTGCTGTACCTCTCTGCAGGCGTCAAAGATTCTTGCTCTCGGCTTGTAAACACTGGCTATTGGAGTAACATAAACCAGGCTTTTCAAATGACCCCATAAGAAAATGTCCAGCGGCGTTAAAGCCCGTGATCTCGGTGGCCAGATATGGGGGCCACCTCTACTTACCCCATGTTCAGGGAAGGTTTGATCGAAAAACTCACGCACGGCCCGGGTAAAATGTGCTGGTACTCCATCGTGCTGCAACCATCTGCCGTCTGACTACCAAAGACACATCTTCCATCAGTCCAGGCAGGATATCTTGAAGAAACGTGAGGTAATGCTCTCCATTCAGGTTTGGAGATAGTATATGCGGTCCGATAGTCTGGTCATGTAGAATTCCAGCCCAAATGTTGACAAAAAAGCGTTCCTGATTAACGGAGATGTGTGTGGCATGAGGGTTATGTTCGTCCCAACTATGGCTGTTGTAACAATTGAACATGCCCTCCTTGGTGAATCGTGCTTCATCCGAAAATAACACAAGTGTACCGAATGCAGATCGTTAGTAACACTGAAGATACCATTCAGAAATTTCCCACGCGTGGTACGTAGTCTCCACGTCGCAAAGCCTGAACTTTCTGTTTGTGATAAGGATGTTCGGTGCTCATGTGGAATGTTCCATACAGTCGTGTGATTGATGCCCATATCTTGTGCAACTGCATGTGCTTGTGGATGGGTTATCTGCAACTCTTTGCAGCATGTTCTCTTTGACATGTCGTGTTGCACACACCTTGGAGAACCAGCGTCATGCCTGCTGAATAAAAATTGTCCCGTTTTTCGTAAGCGCCAGTCAATCGCCACAAATGTTGCACGACAACGATGTCGTCTACGAGGGAACCTCTCGCGGTAGAACCTTGCAACTTCTCGTACACTGCCATCTCTCCATATGTGAACTCATTCATGTTGAGATCTTTGCATGTGTGATGCTTTTGCTTGTACGTACTTCACGGACTCTGCCTGGTCACCCTCGATGAGGAATGTGATCACCCGTGCGTTCGGATTCACCAATTAGTGCTTTCGTTGCTAATTTCCTGCTTTGGGAAGTAAAGCCATCGGTCCCGTGTAGTTGTTTGCCGGCTGCACGTTAACGAACCCTTGCGAGGCAAAATTTGTGGCCCCTATAACGCCGTCCTGAAATGACCATAGCAGTTGAAAACAAACCAAACAAACCAAACAAAAATCAATTTCCTGCTTTGCATACAGCTCAGTGGGTGCCGTGCAGCGCAGCATTCACAGTAGTTGGTCGGGATCTTTACACCTTTTTAACTCGTTTACAACATTTTTGTGTGAAAAATGGTATTTGGAATAGTTGTTAATTTTGACCTTCCCTACCACCTCTCCAAGTCCGGCAATGGAATTCATAAACACACTGTATATATTATATTAAACGGTGCAGCATATAGCATATAACTTTAAAATACAGTACTGTAAATATTAAATTCCAAAAGTATTTGCCTCCATTTTTCAGAAACATACGCAACACTATTACTGTCCAAGACTATCGGGTTAATATTTTAAAAGTGGAAAAATGCCTTTATTGGTTTTCCCTTTGATATAAAATAAGTCTTGGACAATAATTGATACTTTATAACATGATATTTTAAGCATTTTAAAGTTATACTGCATAGCATTTAAAAGTACGTTCTTTTAAAACAATTATTAACTTTAATATCATAGTACTCTGTATAGATTAATAAAAGCAACCGCCATTAAGTTTATACCGTTTATTTTTCCTTTCAAAAAACTAGAAGGCTCAGGGTAAAAATTAAGCACAGTTCCACTTTTATTGTTTTACAATTTATACTGTGTTTGTAAACCTAAAATTGAACTAGCCATGTAAAAAACTTGTACTGGGTTTTATCCGAAAAAAATAAACTATACGGAGGGGGGTTTTATCCGAAAGTTCGTGCGAGTTCTGCAAGTACTGAAGTTCGTGATAATGAAATTTGCGGCTGTTCGGGCAAAAATTTTGTTCGCACTTCGTTTCATCCTAAATTCGTTATATCCGAATTTAATAGCATAGATTTCAATTGTCCTATGCAGGGACCAAAAAAAAAAAAATTCATAATAACGAGGTGTTCGTCTTAATTGAATTCGTTATAACGAGATTTTACTGTAAATATTTCCACCCATAGGTATAAAAGGACTAGACGAAGCGTATCTATGCAGTAAAAGCGGTCGCCTTAACATCTATCCATACAATTTGTGTTCAGTTCAAAAACCGATTCATGGAAACCATGAATCAGTCGAAGAAACCATGACTGATTGCTCATAGAATCAGCCTAACTCGATTCGATTTTCATCGTCACGCACATTTGTTCAGTACATTGTGCTTAAAAATTTTTTGGTGTGAATGGGAAATTGGGGCGGGCGGATTTTTTTTTAGAGAAAAAAAAATAAATTTAAAAACTGCAAAATTCCCGGCGGGCGGGGACGATAAACGTAGAATTCATTTTGCATGGCCTTAGGCCCAAATGACCCTTAAATAAAAATTCCTTGAAATTATATAAATTAAAAATTTTTAATATTTCTTGAAATATTTATCTATTATTATATCTTTAAAAAAAATCGCTTTAATTTATTTAATCACCTTCCCTCTTCGCCACTTCAATCGTTAATTTTAAAGCGGATCTAATAAAACTACAACTTTTAAACTTTAATAATGCAATTTTATTAGCAAAAATTAAGAAACATGCACAATAAAACGAAAAACGGAATGAAAATTATTAATTTCTCTATATCTGTATGCAAACTGCACGCTATTTTGGGAAAACTATGGCGTCCGGAGCGTTAACCAATCAAAATCCGTTCGGAGTTGTCGCCACTCTCCTTACAGGCACTCTAGCTATTTCTAAAGCACTATTTCTTTATACAGCTCTTTAGCTATTTCTAGAGTCCCTGTAAGTAAAGTACTTACTTTTTACTTACAGGGACTCTAGCTATTTCTAAAGCTCTAGATTAAGAAAGTACGGCAAACTTCGTCGTCTGCTACCAAATCCGCCATTGTTGGCCCAAATGGCCCTATAAAGTGAGTTACGCTTCCTCTAAAATTCGTCTTAAATGCATCCTTTTCGCAAATTTTCTTATTATTATCGTCTGGAAATATAACTGGCAATCAGTAAATTCTGTAACTATTGATTTTTCTTTAAATTTTTTTTCAATTATAATTTTTTACATATAAATAATGATAACGTTGAGGCAGTTTAATGATAACCAGATTCAGTTTTTAGTTTATTTTCACTTTATTTATTTATCCTTAATAAACGATTTACATGTAATTAATAAATTTTAAAAAACACTGGGTCTAGTTTTTGTAATTTTATTTATCAAAATATAATTTTATAATATTTTATTAACATATAATTTAATAAACTTTTATGAAATTAATTTTTATATTTATATCAAAAATTTCACTTTACCAGTTTTAATTTTATTAAATTATAAAAATTATTAAATTATTAAAAAAAGTATAATTATAATTATAAAAATATCAAATATAATTTAATAAAATAGGAACTATTAAATTTAAGTTTTTGATTTAAATATAAAAATTACTTTGGTAATTATATTTTGATAGAAAATTTTAAAAATTATAATTTGGAAAAACTAACCGTTTGATTACAAAAAAAAATTACAAAAAAATAACTACACATGCAATGTATTTTGAAATTTATTCATTTATGGAGGTTTATAATATTGACGTAAAAAATCTATCCAAAACTTATAGTTAAAATTTTCTAAATTTTTTTTCACCCAACTAGCAAATTTTCGTTATTCAATTTCATATTTTATATTCAAGTTTAATGATGAGTGATAATTAACTTTGCTAAAATAAGATGAAAATAACATGGACGTTTTATTTCAAGTTTTGCCTCCACATTTCACAGACAGTTTAACCTTGTTATATTGAATTGTATTTTCTTAAAAAGAACTATATTCAACAAAAAATTATATTTTCTGATAGTCTGAGAATTGCACAATGCAACATATCTATAACATTCGGTGAAGTTATAATATAAACGTACTTGCTTCTTATTACTTCTTCAGATATTTTAACGAATAACCTCCAAGGAGCATAGATGGAAGGATTCTGAAATTTTGTCTATTCGGATTCAAATTTAGGATCAATCAACGAATATTTCGTTAAAAATTTAATCTAAATTGCATTTTCCACATGCATTTTAATGGTATCTATCGCTGCGTTTGGGCCAACAATGGCTGACAAACTTACGTGACAGCCGTTCTACCAATCAGCAGCTGCGGGCGGCGCGGAAAAGGTTTGCCGTACTTTCTTAATCTAGAGCTTTAGCTATTTCGTACTTACTCTGCCATCTATGAACAAAAAATATAAGCGTTTGCTGCCATTCTTTAGCATTCATTTATTGCCTATAGATGGCACTAATGTAAGATTTTAAGCAGTAGACACTTTTAACAGTTTCGCTTTTGATTTCAGATTTCAATTCCACTATATGTATATTAATGGAATTTATACATAATAAAAAACTTATTTATAAATGGATTTACACCTAATAATAACCTATAAACATAACCAATATCAGATTACTAATCTGTGAGGGAAGAGATGAAAAAGCAACTATTTGTAAAATGAGAACTTTGAAACACCCAACAAAATATAAGAAATTTAACAAAAAAATTTTATTGACAGAAATTGAACTATTACAGCTTACCTTTTAAGAGACAGTAATTCATATTATAATTGTCTGAAAATGACCTCCTCTAAATGACGTGGTAATTCTTTCTGCGCACCTTCCAAACAATCATTAAAATCTTTTAAAACATTTTTTGTAAAATATTTTTTGTACAACATTTTAATGTGTTCTTCATTAAAATCTTCCAATAACTTTTTACAAAGTTTTTCACACTTTCTGCTCCCCTTATAATGTTTATTTCTATTTTTTTTTATAATTTTATTGACTGCATTCCTGATCATTGCGGGGAATTTTTCTTCACGAATATGAACAATGAAATAATTAATATGCATTTTGATTGAAAAAACTTTATTTAAATGATTTTTATTGAAAAAAGATAATAAGTGATTTTTACAATTTTAAATTTTTTAATGGTATGTGGATTTAAAACTTTTTTTTATAATGTTAATTTATTAAAAACATCATGTGTGATTTTTTTTTCAATTAGGAAAAACATTGCTATAAAATGCACATGCAAAAAAATTTAATAGCTTTAGTTTTAACTTTAAGTAGGGTTTAACAATGTAAACACGTTTTGTCTGCAGGCCTTCTCTCTAGGAGTTGCTGATCAAGCGCACATGCCGTCATACACTAAATCAGGCTAACGCCTGCTACAGCAGAGCAAACGCTGAATTAACCGAAGCTACACAAAAATATTACACATGATGAGAAACTCTTCGCAAAGGCATTATAAAGAATCCAAACCAAAAGTAACAAAGAAAAAAAGCCAGACATAAGAACTGAGATATAAAGACCTGGGGAACCTCACACAAAAGCCGCTGCTTGAATTGTTCATTAAGCAGAGCTTCCCAGACTTAGCATAGCGCTTTTGAAAAACATTAGAACATAAAAATCTTTGGTATTCCGTTAGCAGGAGGAAACGGACATACGAGTGGACCTTCCTCCAAATAATAAACTAGACGTAAACAAACCTTTTACCCGTATGCACCTACTCTCCCAAAGTTTCCTATTGATGAATCCAACGTGAACCATCAAATCAAGGGGAGGGCCTTCCCCGTCGAATCATCCAGCAGACATTTGGTCATATGGAAGGATATAAATGGCAGCTCATAATGCTTAGGAAGCGCAGTCCAACACCGGGATGCAATTTTACAATCAAAGAAAATGTGGCGGACCGTCTCAGGTACGCCGCACTCAGCACACTTCTCCGTAACAGAACGGCCCCACTGATAAACGTCTTGCAATGTAAAGAACCCTTCATGGAGAAGTCGTCATTGGGTGTCGAACCATCTAAAGTTAAACCTAAGGGAATGAATCAGGCCAAACATCTTTACCCACTCCGAATTCGGGAAACCTGCAATAAAACCTAATTCTTTTGCTAACTGTAGTTTATCGACAAACCACTCTTTCTTAAGATTGCCTAGTTGAGAAGAATCAACCTGCTTCAACTCTGGCACAATACGAGAAAACATAGCCTTCAAAGCAAAATAAAAAAGCGAGGGATCCATGTAAACCACATGGCACCTGTTGAGCAAAGATGGAAGATCACAAGAACGAAAAAACCCGTCCAAAAATTGTTCAGGTAAAATCTGTACTTAGTCGAGAGCAGGAAAATTTATCCGCTCGTTTTGCTCAAGAAGATTGATATCCCGACTTTCTTGCCTAATGATCGCTCAGATGTGACCTGCTTGCAGAAGCTTACGTTTACTGAACATCGTTTGTTGGCGGCCACCAAAGCCATTGCTAAGAAGATCTCTGACGCTCAGTTTGTCATGGTTGGTGAGTCTAAAGTGAACCTTTTCCCTGGCGAGCCATCACGGTTAAACATTTCGGTGCGTAGTATTTCCCCTTTGGTTTCATGGTCCTATATTTTTAATGTTTTCAACCAGTATGGTGAGGTGCTTAAAATGACTAGAACTAAGCATAAGGATCCTGATTATTTACAGACTGGGGATATCAGCATTAGGATGTATCTAGATAAGAACATTCCAGATTCATTATTGGTGTATGGCGAACGCACACGGGTTTCATACACGGGTATGCGCCGTGCGTGCTGGTACTCTAAAAGTCCAGATCACGTTAGGAATGATTGCCCTTAGCTGATGAAATGCCAATATTGCTCCTGTTACGTAAGTCGGGATCATTCCTGTCCACTTGGTCCTTTTTCCGAATCACCTTCATCATTTCGACCTCTTGCTCAGGTTTCATGTTCTGCCGTCTTTATCGTCTGAAGGCCAGGAACCGTTTCCTGAACTCCCTATTTTGTCGCTTTACAGGCATGAGGATAAAAGCAAAACGAAGCGCCCTCTCTCTGCAAAGAGATCTCATAATCCCTCGCATTGCCATGACTCTTCTTCCCCTCAGAAACCAAAATTGTCAGGTTCACAGCCAGTAGTTGGCATACTCCGTCCGAGTATTTGTGTAAGCCTTCATCTGCTGTTGTTGATTCGGGTCATTTCTCTAGTGACTCTTCTGTTGATAATCTAATGATTGACGAAAACGTCCCTATGGAAGATATTGGAAAATCCTCGGGACTCGATCTCCGAAGAGGGTCTCAGAAAGTCAAAGTCCCGATCCCCTCCCCTGATGATCTTGGTACAGATTGCCTAAGAACAGACCAATCAGCGTCCCCTCCTGGGCGTTCTAGAAGCCGTCGTTCTAGACATCTCCGTTCCAAGAATCGTCATTTTAATAGTGGCTCTAAAACTGGCTTGAATTCTGTTGATAAGCAGCTGGATGTTGCCCCCCTACTACAACTCCTAATAATGAAGATTAAATTCATTTCCCTGAACATTTGTTCATTGAAATCTCAATTTAAACAAAATGTTCTGGCTACGTTCGTCCGACTTCGATGTTTTGTTCTTGCAAGAGGTTAAGTTGTCTAACCCAGATATTGGGCAAGGATTACAGTTTCTTCTCACGTTCGTCCGACTCCACCAAAATGTTAGAATTAAAGATAAAAATAGCAACCCCATAAGAATGTGATGAAGAGGAGTTAATGAAGCAGCTAACAGATGGACAGAACGTGATTTGGATTCGAGGGTTATCTCTTTGAATGTTTCTCTATTCAAATTCCAATTTCACATGGTCAACGTTTATGCGCCAAATTCCTCTGCGGAAAGATGAGTTTTCATGCCATATTTTAAGTTCTAATGAACCATAATGGGTCCATGAAAAGCAGGTACCTTTGAACCGATTTCGACGCTTAATAATTTTGTTATATTCATTCATGGCACATCATTCCAATCGTTTGATATATTATATGCCATATTTCAGCATTGAAAGTTCTAATGAACCATAATGGGGCCACGAAAAGCAGGTACCTTTGAACTGATTTCGACTATCATTAATTTTACGTTATGTTCGTTCATGGCACATCAATCCAAGTCGTTTTATATATCACATGCCATATTTTAGCATTGAAAGTTTCAATGAACCATAATGGATCCATGAAAAGCAGGTACCTTTGAACCGATTTCGACTATCATTCATTTTACGTGATATTCATGCATGACACATCATTTCAAGTTGTTTTATATATTACATGCCAAATCTGAGCTTTGAAAGTTTCCCCTGAACCATACTGGTTCCATGAAACCACATACCATTGAACCTGTTTCTACTCTCGTTAATTTTACTTTAATATTCAATCATGAAATCTTATTTCAAGCTGTTTGATATAATACATGCTATATCTTAGCATTGAAAGTTTCCAGCGGACCATAATTGTACCATTAACTACATACCTTTGAACCAGTTCTGACTGATATTGACCATTAAAGAAGGCGATCACGTTTTTTCACTTAATTCACAAGCTTTAGCTATAGAATATTAAAGGGAGAACAGCATTTGGCAATGCACAGGCCATTTATACATGAATTGTATAGTGAAAAACGTGGCCCCCTATATTATATTTGACCTTTTGAACCGGAAGTAGTTCACCGATTTTTTCCACCAACGAACTCAGTCTTCCGATTTCCCTAAGTTGTGGAATTGCGAAAACGGAAGTCGAAAATTCGGAGGCGTTCGAAAGCTAGAGCACCAACGGACAGACAGACGGACGGACGGACGGACGCACATTGTGAAAACATAAGTACCTATCGGTCCTAATAATAAAACTGTGTCTGAAAAGCTGTTGTAGAGACATGTTTTTAAAAAAAAAATTACGATTGGGTCAGGGAAATGAGACCGTCGATGTCAGGGAAAGTCAGGGACTGTGAAGGCCGGTAGATCTTGCACTGTTGTGTGATGGCGAGTTTTACTTCTTGAAGTAACAGGATATTAGGCCTGTACAGGGCAATGAACGATCACAATACCGATTGCTCGTTTTTTTCGTTTTTTCCTCGTTTTTTACGTTTTTTATTTCTTCATAGAAAAAACGTGAAAAACATTGATTTTTGAGGACTAAAAACAAAATGTTGAAACGACCAAAATTAAAAATGTTTACAAAATTACACATTTTTTTAGTCTTTACGCCATAAAAAATATTATTTCAACGTTTTTTCTACGATTTTTGTGCCGGTTTTTTTTTAATTTTTTATTTTATATTATTAATTATTTTTCCTGAAAAAAATTCATAAAAAAATAAAACGATGAACTTTCGGTAATTTTTTCTTTTCAGCTAACATGTTAAGATGTTATATAACGAAATTCCGATTCATTTTCAGCTCGGACGAACCCGGAAACATAACAAAAACACTAATTTGTAAAATTCATTGACTGAATTTTGTTTTTCACTTCAAATTACTCCTCAAAGAAGATAAAAAAAATGATTCCTAGGACATTGTAACAAGTGAATAGTACAGTACATACATTTCCCAACATGTCCCATTATGAAAATTTTTCCTAAAAGACAGAATTACTCCACTTAATCGCTGATGGTTGAGAAAACCAGCAGAAGATGTCATCCTGGATGGTGACGACCGATTGATGATCCGTGCTGGCTGTGATGCCGTTGATTGCGCTGGTGGAGGAAGTGCCTGAAAGTCCTCCACTGAGAACACGGATTCTGTTCCTACCGAAACATTTACATCGTCATCTGCAGAAGCTTCGTCCTCAGCCGTCAAAATAGCGTGTGATGGCTGAGGAGGAGGTGTAATCTCTCGAATCTCAGGGAACCAGGGGAGAGGAGATGGTGGCAGCTCCCTCCTAGGCTCCAAAGGTAGAGCTGGAAGCGAAGGTGGTGGTGGGGGCATTACCGAACTCTGCTCCCGGGAAAGAGGCGAAGGAGTTGGAAAAGCATGATTCCTCCGAGGCGGTGACAAAGGTGGTGAAGCTCTGCTCAGTATTGGTGGCTTGGCTGAGGATGATATTTTGATTTGCTGCTGGTGCTGCAAACACCCTCTCTGGCCACTGATGATATTTACTTACGATGCGGTTGCATGCATCGCATTTTTTGAGGAGAGGGTAGTCTTTTCTGACATGAGACGTTTTCTTGCAGTACCAGCAGCACTGCCTTTGATCCTTGTAAGACAGGTGGACACGGTTCCCGTGCTTTACAAGGTAGTCTGGAATGTCCTTCTGAAGATTCATATCGACGACGATGTCGCCAGTCATCCGTAGGGGAGAATCCAGACGAACTGGATAGGTGACTTTTTTCACCTGCCCATAGTCGGACATGTAGCTCTTCAGGTATTTTTCCTCCATCAGCGGTGAGGCACCCCGTATGAGGATAGGCAGAAATCCGGGCTCGGCATAATAGAGGCGGATGGTGGTTTACCCGACCTTGGCTAATCAGCAGACAAGACACGGTCTGCTACATTTTGCTGTTGACAGAGCATCCTCCATTCGTTCAGGGAAAGTGTCTGTATGACAGAAACAACAGGATCACCAGACGGGAGAACGGGTGGGATGTGCGTTTTCGTGTACAGTTCTATCATAAACATGCCGACAGCTAGTGGACCATCGGCAAAAATTAAGACCATATTCTCCTTGGCTAAAGTTAGAAAAGTTCGGGGGTCTAACCTTTTCTGGGGGTCGCCGGGGTGGGTCACTCGCTTAACAAGAGTCACTCACACAAGCGTTGGTTGGATGATTGCTGTGTGAAAAAAAATTAAGTCCAAATCTCTAACTCACAATCGAGGACACAATTTGAATACACTGTCTTTAGTGGGTCTCCTAATGCGCTGTTGGAGCTGAGGCTGATGGTGTTGCCTCAGCGAATGCCTAATCAAGAGGTCTTAGAATCTAGGCATCCAGTCGCACATGCTGTAAGTGCCAGGCATCCCATACAGTGCTGCGTGACTTATCCAATCGCCTCAAAAACGAGGCCTGTTCACAACTTATGAGGAATCAGAAAGCCATCAGAAAGGTGAAAAGGAAGGTCTGGTCTCCTCCGATGACTTAGCATAAACAACTTTATGCTTGTGGCTCGCGCGGCTATATCTCTCGGAGGAAGAAGTAGTTCTGCTCTCATCTCTGTTGCCACGATGCTATCTGGATTTTTTCTTGCGAGGACTCTTTCTCCTTGCAAGATGATCCTGCTGTTTGGGTGCTGATAGTTGCGAAAACCCTGCAGAAGATGTCATCCTGGATGGTGACGATGTATCGATGATCCGTGCTGGCTGTGATGTTGTTGTCTGGAGGTGAGTTCAGGTCACCAGCAATCACCACAGGCAAGCATGAACACAAAAAGTTGTTTAGTTCACTAAACAATGTTGGTTTCTCTGCTGTTCTACACAGTGCATAGACATTAAGCAATTGGAAATTGACACCAGATGTTGAAATGTCCAAAGATATTACCCTGCACTCGCAGTCATACACACAGTTCATAACCAGAATGGAGGGATTGAAGATGGTGGTGGCAACCCCTTTCCCATTTGGTGATGAAGACTTAATAAAAAACTGTCCATTGGTGTATTGACTGCGAAGACCTGGCAGGTTATAGCACTGTTGTGTAGAGGTAAGCTTCACTTCTTGAAGTAACTAAATGTCCGGCCAATACAGGGCAACGAACGATGACAATACCGATTGCTTAAAAGAGGAACCAAGAGAACGCATGTTTAGGGAGATAACCTTCATTGAGGATGTTTAATGAGGCAACTGCTGACCTGTGTCTGGTTGAAACATCGGCTTCCCAGATTTTGCAGGAAGCTCTGACATTCTTCGCTTTGGAGATCCTAAGCAACCTGATGAAGAAGGAGGGCTGCGTTTGTGCCTCGCGCGGCTGTCTCTCTCGGAAGGAGAAGTAGCTCCACTCTCTTCCCTATTGCCACGATGCCATCTGGATTTTTTCCTGCGAGGACTCTTTCTCCTTGCAAGATGATCCCGCTGTTTGGGCGCTGATTGTTGCAAAAACCCAGCAGAAGATGTCATCTTGGATGGTGATGACGTATCGATGATCCATGCTGGCTGTGATGTCGTCGATTGCGCTGGCAGAGGTAGTGCAGGAGAGTCCTCTATTGAGAACACGGATTCTGCTCCTATCGAAACATCTACGTCGTCATCTGCAGAAGCTTCATCATCACCCATCGGAATATCGTGTTTTGGCTGAGGGAGAGGTGTGATCTCTCGAATCTCTGGAAACTGGGGGGAAGAGGACGATGGCCACTCCCTCCTGGGCTCCAAAGGTAGAGTTGAAAGTTAAGATGGTCTAGGTAGTGGGGGCATCATTTCCTTCTGTTCCCGGGGAAGAGGCGGAGTAGTTGGTGAAGCATGGTTCTTCCGCGATGGTGACTAAGGCGACGAAGCTCTGGTCGGCACTGGTAACTTGGCCAGCAATGGCATCTTGGTTTGCTACTGGGGTGACATTTTCTTGAGCGTTGATGGAATATCTGCTGGTGCTGCAAACATTCTCTCTGGGCACTGATGGTATTTACTGACGATGCGATTGCATGCATCGCATTTTTTAAGGACAGGGCAGTCTTTTCTTACATGCGACGTTTTCTTGCAGTACCAGCAGCACTGCCTGTACATTACAAGGTAGTCTGGAATGTCCTCCTGAAGGTTCCTGTCGACTACGATGTCACCAGTCATCGGCCGGGGAGAATCTGGATGAACTGGATAGCCGACTTTCTTCACCTGCCCATAGTCGGACATGGAGCCCTTTAGGTACTTCTCTTCTATCATCGGTGAGGCGCCCCGAATGAAGACTGGTAAATCCGGGCTCAGCATAGCACAGGCGGTGGTTTGCCCGACCTTACCATAATCTGTAGACACAACACGGTCTGCTATGTTTTGCTGTCAACAGAGCATCATCCATTCATTGGGAGAAGGTCTCTGTACAACAGAAACTGCAAGATCACCAGACGGGAGAACGGGCGAGATGTCCGTTATTTCATACAACTATTTCATAAGCATGCCGACGGCAATTGGTCTGTCGGCAACCATAAGCACCAACTTCTCCATGGCTAGAGAAAAGTTTGGGAAGGGGGGTGAGACCTCCCCCGGGGGTTGCCGAGGGAGGGTTACTCACTTAACAAGAGTCACTCACACACGCGTTGGTTGGTTGATTCCTTTGTTAAGTCCAAATCACTTAACAAATAACTTTGAAAATAAAGTAAGTCCAAATCACTCACTCACAATCGAGGACACAATTTAATTACGCTGTCTTTAGTCGGTCTTCTAATGCGCCGTTGTAGCTGGGGCTGATGTTATTGCCTCAGCAAGCACCCTTAAACGACGATAACAGGCAGGGTGCCCAGGCGCCCCTAAGGGCTGTAAAACTTAATTAAAACCTACAAAGGAGGTCCGATCGCCCACCGGCCGGTCATGCAAAATCTACCGGGAAGGTGAAGAGGAACGTGGATTTATTGCGGCCTCCCCCGATGACCATACATAAGCGCTCAGATGAGGAATAATGCTTCTTGAACGTAGCTGGACCTAGCCTTTGCCATTCTAGTTGAAGGAAGGACCTAAGATGGACATCCCCTCTCCTCCATAATGCTGCAGTTGACGAATTAACGCCTTTAAACCTGTTGTTTCTGGCCCACCAAAGTTCTTGATTCAAAAAGGTCCAACTTTAAAGCACTGCTGGTGGAGTCGTTCTTCAAGAATCGCACACACTGGTAAGAAAACTCCTCCAGGCGAAAATGTTGTTTAAGGCGATCCCAGATGGATTCTGCGAACGGGCACTCATAAAACATATGACACAGTTTCGGAGACTCCCACAAACCAGGCAACCAGCAGATCCGACCACTCTTCATAGATGGAGGCACTGGAGTGTGATAAATCCGCGGTGCAGCAACCGCCATTGGATGTTAATCGCCGGTTTTTCAAAGGCTAGGGTTTTGATTCTCTTCACAAAGCTTGCCCACGGATAATCTGGGTGCAACCAAATGATGTCAGTGGCTACACCCTGGTCGGTTTGCTGGAAGAACCATGAAAGACGAAGGATGCCCCATTCTTGTGGGTCTAAATGTTCAAGTCTGGGAATAAAGGTCACAAAAATCTTTTGGCACATTATATAAAAGTTTGGTGCTTTAAGGTTCATCGTCACTGGCAACGTAGATGGAAATGGTAACCTGTTCACCTTAAAAAAGAATCGCAGGTGCAAGAAAACAAAATTAACCCATATTGGAGAAGGGAAGAAAAACACTCGTATCAAAACGGACATTCTGGCTGCTATCAGATATCGATGAATGTCAGGTAGTCCTAATCCCCCTTTCTCCACCGGGATAAACATATATTCTGATCTGAACAGCACTCTCCGGTCCTTGTGTCCCCACACATAGTTCACAACAGCGCTACGCGCTATTAAAAGATCTTGTTTAGGAGGCAAGGTGAACAGGCACTTTGAAAATCATAATCGGTATTATGTGCGTTTTAATAAACCTCACCTTGACAAACATCGAAGTATCAAATCGAAAATTTTTGTCAAGGGGAGCAATACACATACCAATCACTTGTTGCCAGTGACGGGAGTCTGAGTTCGGAAGAAAGGAAAACACATATCCCAATACTGTCACTTGGCCACACCATGTTATTAGAAAGTTCTTTAGATCATCGGCCATCCACTTTCCAATCGCTATACCTTTGGATTTGACGAAGTTGATGGAGCTCCCTGTCAAAACAATAAAGCAATCAAAGGTGACTTTATTGTTTTTCAGGGAATTTGCGTCAGATGCAAAGAGCACCACATCATCGGCATAAGCTAGCGTCCGGATGTTCATCGACGCTACTGGTAGTTCATATCCCCGAACATCAGGGTGGCGATTCAAAACTGAAGCAATGGCTCCAAGTAAAAAATGCACAGGAGGGGGAATAGCAGACACCCCTGCCTAACAGCCTTTGATAGTTCGAAGAATGACGAAATGGAGCAATTAATTGCCACACTTATGTGGCCAAAGCATACAGCGCCGAGATTATCACAGCAAATTTCTGAAGATGGAGATAATGAAACACTTTGAAGAGAAATTCGTGATTCACCTTATCAAAGGCCTTTTCCTGGTCAAGGCTTAACATAGCAAGTGTTTGCTACCGACTTTGCACTTCTTCCAAAACACATCGGATGTCAATGAGATTATCAGTCATCCGTCGTGATGGTATTGAACAGGATTGTCCCAGGTCGAAAAATTCATCGGCGAACAACTTGAGTCGTTGTTGAAAAACCCCAGTAAAGACCTTATAATCGGTGTTGAGAAGAGTTATTGGTCTCCACTGAGTCACGAGTTCTGGATTTGGCACTTTGGGGAGCAAAATAATCTTCCCCTTAAAAATTTCGGATGTGATGGAAGAAGGATCCTGGATGATGGAATTAAACACTTTCACCAGGAAAGGCCCAAGAAGTTTCCAAGTCGCGTTGTAGAAGGAATACGGGATGCCATCTAGGCCCGGACTGGACCCACGACGGCCATCCCGCGACAGAAACTTCTTAACTTCATCTTCAGTGAAGGGACAGGTGATGCACAGGTCAGTATCCTCCGAGAAAGGCTCTATTCACTTCTTCATGGCGTCAGATGGAACGATTGGGTTGTCAAAGAAAGATGCAAAGTGGGAGCGGAAGGCTGATAAGATGTCGGAATCAGCCTCAACTACCCCATCATCCACCACCAAACGATGGCAATACTTCTTGTTGGCCCTTCGTTTCTCCTCAGCAAACACGGCTGATGACATATTCCTGACATCCGCAGCCCAGGTGAGTTTGGCTCTGAGAGCGTCGCCGGTAGCCTTATGGATCATAAGAGCATTGATTTCAGTCTTCACCTGGCGTACGTCATCAGCAAACTCCTCCTTAGGGGTAGAACAACGGAGGAGACGCAGAGTTTCTTGCAGCATAAAGAGATGACGATGACGAAAAAAGCACTTGATTTTAGTCTTTATTAATAATCGCATTTCTAGCATAGGAGGAACATTGTGGAGATGTTTTTCCACAAACTAAACGAACATACTTTTATACTCTTTTTCCTCAAGTAGAGAAACATTTAGGAACCAACTGCGATGACGACTAGTGCCTGCAGCTGATGCTGGAAATGGAGGTTCCACGACCACATGATGGCACTGTGATCGGGGAATGAGCATGGAATAACCTCTATTTTACCAGATGTACCAGCAAAAGCATTATCAATCAAAAACAGGTCGAGTTTTGATGACACAGAGGGTCATTGATGGAAGGTGAACCCTGGTTGTTCAGTTTGTGGATGGTGTGTCCAGAGATCGAATAATGCGTTTTGCTGGCACAAACGATGCACATATCCAGACGAAATGATGTTAATGATGAAAAATAGGTTGGCGGTGCGAGCCAAAGGTTCCTGGTTCGAATCCAGGCTGCGGAATTTTCTTTCCTATTTTTCATCATTAATTCGAACAGCTGAGGTAGGCGTACCATTAAAACCCTCACTGACCATCTAATGATTTATTCTTTAAGAAATGATGTTACAATCGTCTGGACGACAATTCAAGTCCCCAGCAATCACTACAGGCAATGTTGTGCACAAAACGTTGTTAATGACACTGAAAAATGTCCGTTTCACTACCGCCGCACATGGAGCATACACATTGAGCAACTGGAACTCGATGCCGGATAATGAAATGTCCGTTGCAATTACCCTGCACTCGTCGTCATATACACAATTCGACACCATAATGGAGGGATTGAAAATGACAGTCGCAACCCCTTGCCCATACGGTAAAGAGGAATTTATAGAAAATTGTCCGCAAGGATATTGGCAGCGAAGACCTCTTGTAGCACTGTTGTGAAGGGGCCAGCTTCACCTCTTGCAGTAAGAGAATATCCGGTCTGTACAGGGCAATGAACGTTGATAGAACCGATTGCTTGAACGAAGAGCAAGAGAACGCTCGTTCCGTGTGATGACCTTCATTAAGGATTTAAGATTTCAAAGACTGACCTGTGTTATCCGGAGACTTCAGCCTTTCAGATGTAGAAGGAGGCTCTGAATTCTTCCACCTTGGGGATCGTGGCCGACCCGAAGAGGAAGAATGGCTGCACTGATGGTCGGCGCAGCTGTCTCGCTCTGTAGAGGAAGAAGCAGCAATCCCATCCCTTCTGCTGTTGTCTGTTCTTTTTCTTGCGAGGAATCTTGGTCGACGCTAGATGATGATCGCCACTGATGGGTTCGTATTCCCAGCAGAAAATGATAGCCTGGCCGGAGAAGATGTGCAGGCTGCCTGCAACGGCTACGACATTGATGTCTCCACTGACGGTGGAAGGGCTGGAAATTCCTCCTTCGCAAATACTGAACCGGAACACAATGAAGCGTCTGCGTCGTCTCCTGCTGCAGAGCTTGCCTCCTCTGCCATCGAGATGTCATTTGATGGATGTGGAGAGGGAACCACTTTCGGAAGCACTGGAGGCAGGGAGGGAGGCGGAGGTGCATATCCTCCCTCGGATCAGCAGGAAGAGGCGGCGGAGATGGCGTCGCACGCAGTCTTCGAGGAAGACGTGAAGGGGAAGTAGCACTACATAACACAGATGTTCTTTCCGGTGAGGTTATCTCTGCTGACTGCTGGGATGACATTCTCTTAGACGGCGACGGTGGAGCTGCTGGCGCTGCGAAGGTCCTCTCTGGGCAATGGTGGTATTTGCCCACAATGCGTTGGCACGTTTCACATTTCTTGAGGAGAGGACAATCTTTCCTCACATGAGTCGGCTTTTTGCAGTACCAGCAGCACTGCCTTTGCCCCTTGTAAGACACGGAGACTTTTTCTCCGTACAACAGGTTTTCCATGATATGGGATTTATCCAAAACAAATTACATATCCAGTTATAGACTTTCAGGTTTGCTGATCTATTGCCCAGCTTGCATCAGAGTAGCATCTTAATGACATTTCATTGGTGGTCATGTTAAGACTTTGATGCTTTGTTTCGTAAACATAGTTCATTAGTCTTACTACAGCTTGACAAGCGATCTATAAGGTCTATCATTAAATTGTGATATGTATAAGGGTCGTACAAATGAAAACGAAAATTATTTATTTTATCCAAAGTGTATACAAGGAATTTAAAAATATTCTCCGAATGCGTTAAGGCATTTATCCCACTGTGTAACAAGGCGTGTAATTCCTTTATGAAAGTAGTCTTTCGGCTGCGTGTGGAACCATTCCAAAACCTCTTCCTTCACTTCATCGTCCGATTGAAACCTGCAGCCTTTCAGATGTTTCTTGAGATCAGCAAACACGTGAAAGTCACATGGGTATAAGTCAGGGCAGTAAGGTGGATGCTGCAGTGCTTCCCAGTTGAACTTTTTGATGAGGTCTACGTTGCTTTCCAAGAGTGAGGACGCGGGTTGACGTGAAGAAGCATTCCTTCTGTGAGAAGCCAGGACGCTTGCATTTGATAGCGTCACGTCTCAACTAAACGTGATTTTATTATTTAATTTAATCACGGCACCAAATGTGACTGTGTCGAAAATTTTATAAGCATTATATAAAAAATATTATTTAATAAATTAAAACTCAATTTGAAAGTTTAAGGTTAAGCTCAAGGAAAGGAAAATTTAAGTTTACTGATTAAACAAAAAGTTATTACAACATTAGTGAATTAAGTTAAAAGTTAAACTTCAAAAAAATTGGCAGAAACTTCAGTATAGTGGAGTTTAGTTTCAAACGTCGTTTAAAACCTACATTGCGTTGAGTTATTTTTTATTTTAAGGAAAGCTAAAGAAACTGAAAATAATTAAGACATTAAGCAATTGTATGCTCCAAGCGTTATTTGCAGATAAGAAAATAAGACCAGCAAATCATATCAAGTTATATATAAACTTTTAATATTCATCAAAAATAAAAAAAGAAAATAAGTACAGGTAATTCGACTGATTCCCAATTCCAAATGCAAATGGAATTCTGAATGAGGAAATTTATCCTCTAATCCGTTATATTAAATCACAAAGGGAAACATTGCAAGGCAAGTAAATGTGAATGCTCAAAGCTAAGTAAGTTACGTTTCATAAAAGATACTGTAAAATAATTGTGTTATATTGCTAAAAGCCCAGACACAAATCTGTGCAAAAAGGCAATATTCATGACACAGAAAAAAAATAGTCACATCATCAAATAGTTGTGTGGCCAGTACATTTAAAGGATAAAGTCATCAGAATAAAACATGCATAAAACATGTCATCATTAATGGGACATAAAAATTGATGCCCAAAATCAAGTTAAAGACTGAAGCATATAAAGCTTCCAGACATTCACATACAATTGGCTGAACAAACAAAATAATAATCTTTTAAGCTTGATGGAAAACTTTAAAATCAAGCAAAGAAAATAGAAAAGTTTTAAAGTTACAGAGGAAAACAAATAGACTACTCCCCCCCTACCACTACATGTTAAATAATTACAGGGGCAAAAATTAACCCCCTAAAAAAATTAAGAAAAGTAATTTCGAATTACATATTGGTCAAAAGGAAGAAAAGAAGAGATACAAATAAAATAATTCTTAAATTCAGACAGGTTAAAAGTAGTATAATGAAGAATTAATTTAAGTCCCAATGGGGATAAGTTGGCTCACAACAGTTTAAAGGCATTTGACAACATTTAAACAAGTGAAGATTGGAAGTTACTTCCGGAGAAGAGATGTTCTGGCAAAGCCACAAGAATCTGGGTCATAGTTAATAAGATGCATGTCCATCTCAACAGATGCAAACAAAGGGAATGATAAAAAAGTCTTACATATCCTTTAGAAATAAGAGGGGAAAAATTGAAGACACAAGTAGCTATTATCTTAGAAGAAATAGAGAATCCAAGTGGAAAATGAAAGCTGGTGTGGCCAAAACAGATGGAGGTTCCCCATGGTTGCATAGTGGCAGATAGTAAAGAATTTTTTTGATGTAGCTGAATTTATACACTTGGAGCAACAATCTGAAGGCACGCGGTAGGCACGAGGCAACAACAAGAAGTCACTCACCAACAGTATGAGTATGTAAATAAAAAGAATATCTGTGAAATAACTACAACAATAGAGACCATCTATGCCATTGTTGATAAACATTTAAAAGGCTTCTAAACTGACTATTTATTTATTTATTTATTTAAGAATAAAGGGTTAGAATATACATCAAAGCGCAACAGAGATCCGAATGGTCCATATGGACCGACATGTTAGATCTCTGAGGGCTCATAAAGATACTAAGTTTCACGACTTTTTCTTAACTGACTTTATATTTTCGCAGAGTAATATGAAAGAGAAGGGAGGAGGCGGTAAAGTGAATATAATGGTACGTTTAATCAAAATAAACGAAATTTTGCAATTACAGATTAATAAACTCAAAGTAAAGTTCAATGATGCTTAAAGTTTCGTGTTGAAGGACTTCAATACTTGGGCGTACGTTCGTCGCCGGTATCCAACACACTCTAATTCTGTTGCCCAACGTGTTCCTGTTGGGAAGCGGTGAAGGATCGATTCGTGGTTGCTTGAGTCCTTCGGTCGTGCTTCGGCGTTAGTAGAATTCGTCCTCTTGGCGTCTGTCCGTATGTTCAGGTCGAAATCGTCTACATATGAAATGAATTGTACGACTAAGATTAGTAATATGCAAGTGTCCACCTTAAACACTAATCGTTCATCGGTTCCGATGAGGGCTGGAATATTAAGTCGGTCGACATAGATAATTTGAACAATGATTAAGAGGCAAACGTTAATGCGACAAACAATAAATCTCAAGGTAATAAGTTTTACGGCTATAAGTCTATAATCCAATCTCATTACCTTCCCACGGATACAGCTTAGCAAAGCGCAACACGCAGCGCGAGATCTCAACGCGGAGCGCACTTGCGGAGCCTGCGATGTCCGATCGGGTTCTGGTCAGGTCGCCAACGGTTTCGGTCGTCCTCCTCGTGCGGCGTGAGTTACTCGCTTGACAGACGTGAGAAATGCCGATATCCCCGGACGTGGATTCCGTACTTTGCTTTGTACCACACGTTTCCTCCTTCCGGATATTTCCTCTGCTAGGCTCCTCGTAGTTAATGATCTTCGAGTCCGCTGCTTTCTTTCTTCCGAGCCGGGGTGAACTATCTTCTCCCTCGGTTAATGAATAAAGGCAATTAGGGAAATCGAACTTAGAATTTATACGACCTGTTTCATTGTTCGGTTTCCTCCGCAAGGCTCGGGCGTTCTGGGTAGTTGAGGCGGCTGCTTGGCTGGGACTCCAGGAACTGCTCGGGCTTTTGCTCCGACGTGGTTGACATTTCCTATGTCTCCGAGTCGATCGTCGTCCTTTCCCTCGAGAGTCGTTCACCTTCTTTGGCTCCAGTAGCTCTACATTGCTCGCCTTTCCTTCTCCAGGTGGTACTATTGGGTTCCTCAGCTGTTAGAGCTGGAGCAGATGACGTTTGCTCCAGCGAGCACCCTTAAAATGATATTGAAGCAGGGTGCTCAGGCGCACATGCCTAAAGCGTAAGAAGATCGTGAAGCCTATTATAGGCTTCGATGCTTTAATAAACGCCTCAGTTTCGAGGCTCGTTATTCCACCGGTAGGTCATCAGAAGTCTAATGGGAATGTATAAAGGTGAGCATAGTTTTTACTATGGTCCCCTCCGATGACCTCACAAAGGCGTTTGGATGTTGCGAAACGCCTTTTGAATACTAATGGACCTAGACGATACCATTCCAAGAGGAGGAAGGACCGCAGATGTGATGATCCTTTTTTCTTAGATAAATAAACACAAAGTTCGCCCACAAAGGTGGGGGGAGGAGAAAAACACGAATCATTGCAGCAAGCCTTGCTGCAATGAGGTATCGCCGGATCTCGGGCAGGCCTAACCCTCCCCTTTCAAAGGGAGTGAAGAGAAACCCTGCCCGAACAGGATGACGCTGAACAGAATTCCCCCACACACAACTAACAATAGCACTGCGAACTTTGCGGAGCATGTTTGCTGGTGATAAAGCGAATAGGCACTTAGATGATAACACAGATAAAATGTAAGTCT
>JAHWFO010069600.1:0-15538 GCA_023313115.1 Rhysida immarginata | reverse complement strand
ACGGAGGGAGTATAAAACTCCTAGCCACATTTGTCAGGACACTCCGCGCGCTCCCGCATAAGTATTCCTTCTTCATTAACGCACGTCGGCGTAGCGCACCTCTGCTAGGGCAATTAGGGGAGAGGTGCAGAGACCCCTCTTGGCCAGCGAGGGAGAACCCGACTTAGAGGCCACTGGCAAGTCGAAAGTTCCGTCACGGTTTTCAGTGATTTATTTTTTTAAACATAGAATCTACTGATGCAACGAACTTGGGAAATACTCCCCTCTGACTGAGTTACCTGCGTACAGCGTGACCGATACATATTTTGGATCTAAGTGCCTAATACCCTGACTTAACAGTTTATCATTATAACTATAAACAGAGTAAAGAGCATGTCTAAAAAGTCGCGGAAATAGCTGACAGTTCTGGGTTCTTTTGAGAGCTACGCTATAAACAGCTTGTGGGTGCAGTGACGACACTTAGAATGTTCGTGGCTATTGCTCTTGGCGGGAGGACCGTAGGCACGCTAGAACTAGACGTTCCGAGTGTTCGTTTAATTCTCCGCACGTTGTTATAATAATAGTCAAAACACTCACCAATAATCTTCAAAACATCAGCATTACCGACTCCAATGACGAATTAACTGCTATTTCCGTCATCGTTATCATATTTGTCGACATCATGGCGGCGTCGTTGCTTCGACTTCCATTTAAATAACTTAGGTCCAGTACTCATACGACAATTCATCATGTATCCAGATTCGGTTTCCAGCGCAGAATAATAAACAACATAATTACATTAGACATATTACAAATAAAATGTTTATAAGCTAAATAATAGATGATTACCACAACGAATGAGGTAAAAGAGTCCCAAAAGAGTCCCAAAAGAGTCCCAACTTTTTCTACCAAAATATTGTCCCATAATTGGGAAAACTATGAGGTAAAAAATAACGATCGCCGCTATTTCGAAACCATTAAAACTCTTAAGGAAAAAGATTATTTCTTCGTTAAAAGTGATAAAGGAAATAGTACAGTTATTCTAAAGAAAAGTGATTATTTCAGTAGAGTGGATACTTTAATTGCTGAAGGCCCGTTCGAGGTTATTAATAAGAAAAATCCGTTAACAACACTGGTCAGGGAAGTCAGGGAAGCAGTAAAGAGTAGCCCTAATCTCATTCCCCCAAACTCTGCCTCTTCGCTCAGCATTAAAAACCCGACTTTACCTAGGTTATATGCTCTCCCTAAGATACACAAACCTGGAAACAAAATGAGGCCGATTGTGTCAAATATTGACTCTCCTACTTACCGGCTTTCTAAATTTCTAGCAGAGTTTTTAAAAACCTTAAAATTGTCGAACTTCGACAGTTCGGTTAGTGATAGTATTGACTTAGTGAAAAAACTGAAAAATAATATCATTAAGAAAGGGGAAATTTTGGTATCCTTGTTCCCTAGCATCCCTATATCTGAAACTATAAACTTTTTAACTAATATTTTGAATGAGAACAAAGTTCCTGAAAACATATGCAACAAATGTATAAGTCTAACGAGATTATGTACTAATAATAATATTTTTAAATACAATGGGAAAGTTTACAAAATGGTGGGCGGTACACCGATGGGCTCTTGCCTTAGCCCTATTTTGGCTGAAATATTTTTTAAAAGTTTCGAGGATATCCTGAAGAATTCCGGTTTTTACTTTCCCGATTGTTGGTTCAGATACGTGGACGATGTCTTCACAATTTTTGACACCAATGCTTGCGATGTCAACACTTTTGTCCAACATATTAATAGTTATTTTCCGTCCGTTCAATTCACTTTTGAGTTGGAAAACAATCAAAGGTTGCCGTTTCTTGACATCCTAGTCATCAGAAAGCATGATTCATTATCATTTGAGGTATACCGAAAGCCTACGAACGGATTGAATTACATACCAAGCGATTCCAGCCACCCTTGGAATCAAAAAATATCTACTTTCATTTCGATGATTGACAGAGCTATTAATCTCCCACTAGGTCAATCCTCATTCAAAAAAGAAATTTCTTTGATTCAGAATATTGCAGTTAAAAATGGCTATAGCATACGTACCATCACCGATTTGGTCAGGAAGAGGAAGTTAAAAAAGTTTATGGACGAAATCACTACCCTCAACCGGACTAAAAATAGAGGGAGAGTCATATCCTTACCTTACAATAAATCATTAATCAAAGGTCTCAATTCTGTCTTTAAATCTTTTAATATTTCGTTATCTTTTAGCAATCCCAACCAGACCAGGCATTTATTACCTAACCCAAAAGACCCGATTCCACCACTACAGAAATCAGGAATATATGAAGCCAGATGTTCCCAATGCCCCATGAGATACAAAGGACAAACTTTCCGGAATACTGAAACAAGATTCGAAGAACACATGAGACACACAAAATATGGCAGAGGGAATCAGTCATCCATAGCCAAACACTCTCTAGATACTGGGCATGAATTCTTATTAAGCAATGTAAAACTTATTGAGTCAATAAACAAGAAACACATTCTGGACGCCTTCGAAAGCTTAGCCATTCAAAAAACAGATAATAATAATAATAATAATAATAATAACCTATCTTATTTTCTTTTTTGTATAATATGGGAGACCGCTTGGGTTGGTTAGGCTTCTTGACTACCTCAGTGTATTTCCTTTGGAGTTTATTCTGGTTAGATGAGCTTTGTGAAAGCGCTGCTTTCGTCCCATCCTAACGAATGTACACTTCACTGTTCGATTGTCGATTGTCGATTCCAAGTCAGTTCTCTCAAGTTCTCTCGAGGTGCTCCTTGGCTGCTGAATGATGAAAGCAAAGCTTTCGAAAAGCGCTTACAGACTCAGGTTGTATTTTTTCATTTTATTTTCGGTCTTTTTCTTTTTGTTCATTTCCTGTTTCGTTGTGGAAAAAGAGTTTTATTTTATTCTCAAGTTAATCATCTGCATTATCCACATAAGATTTTTAGACAATTTAAATATTAGATGTTCCCTCTCCATATCTTCAGTTTCGAACGATATAGTCAAGGGAAATCGACCTGAGCAGAAAAACACAACTATACCATTCCCGGCCAGACTTTTTTTATATAGAATAAAAAGAAAATATATAACATTCAACAAAACCGTGACCTAAAAATACTTCTCTGAACACGATCGCAACAATCCTCTGTTGGAAGCTGAGGCGATTTTCTCGGAAAAACTCCTAACAAACGCAGCTTCCAACAAAGGTTTAATTACGATCGCTCACACGCTAACAACAAATAACTAAAACGTATACCTATATCCTTAACATAACGACAAAACAACACTTATAACAACAGCTATAAACCACATAGCGGATTTCTTGGCTACCTAACACTAACACTAATACGTAAATAAGCAAATAACTTCCAAAGATATTTCCCCCTTCATTCTCTCTTCTCTCGGACAACAAGTGACTACCAGTAGACTGGCACGTCACAATAGAGTCTCCCGCCACTTTGCCGTATCTAAAATATCCTTGTTCCACTATGGTTTTGTTTGTTGAAAAGGCAAAACGCTTTTTAGGCAAAAAATTGAGTCCAGTCATGTAAATCAATTAGTTTTCTGACGTAAAACCAATCAATGGAATTAAAATCAAAATAATTCATTTAGGTCCTTGATATAAATCTCTTGTTAGTATTGAGTGAATTGACAAACCATAACCACAATTGATTGGTGATCACATTTTAGCAAACACATTAGTAAGATATCTTCCGTATTCTATTTATTTGGAACGAAGATTTGGTCGATTATCGTTGGTATTTTAGTAGTTATTCGTGTTGGCCTATGGACAATCGGTCTAAGATGAAAAATGTGACAAGCAACGATAATTCGACTAAAAAATAGTCACATCTTCGATTGGAAGCACTGAAAATCGCCGTCGCTTTAATCTGGCTTTTGATTAATGAGCCACACCTCCTCCTCTATAGGTCGGTTCGCTCTATAAATCAGAATCAACATCCGGGATTAACCACGTTTCCACCAGAGAACAAACTTGTATGTCTGATGTCTAAAGCCAAAGTTCTAAATCAGTAAGTTTGTTAAATAATAAGCGAGTATTTGTATCAATGTAGGAGTTTTCCCTCTAAATGGTCGAATCGAAAGGCCCATGGTAACTCATGAAGTTCTCATATTAACTCTTGTTGATCAGTTGGATAACGATCACTACAGTTGCTTCCTAACAGAATGGCAACTCCAAATGAACATTTATAAGGGAAGCTACCGTTAAGAGAAAAGTATCAGAAATGAAGCCGACGGCCGAATCCAGCACGGCTACTTCTAACAGTGCCCGTTTAATAAAGAGCTTCTAACTTACATCTTGGTTTAATTAAACAAATTTTAATAAAAAGCTTGACCTCGCAATAAATGAAAATCAGTACCGACCAGCTCTAAAGAAGATACTCAAGATCCTTCACTTTTTATGGAAATGATTTTATATTTTGAATTTTATTCTAACAATACATAAATACATTTTGTTTTTCTAATTTTAGTCATTTCTATCTGATTTCCTTGGTTCTAGAATCTAGACAATAGCCTCACTCCGGTATTTCCAGGATACAAGGCTAGTTCTGAAAGCTACGAGGTCCAATTTGTCAGATTCCTCTTGCGCAGATTCCCAAAGGCCAGTCAAAGTTCTGCACCGTCGCTTCCTGAGGGTTCCCTTGAACATCCCGACAGCACAGAAATCCATTGCGGCAGCTTAGGTGGCACCATACTTCATCCAGCGTAATAATATTTTTCCACTTGTGGACGGCTGGGATTTTCTTGTAAAGCTTTCGGCATTTAAACTTCTTTTTCTGCGATGTGACGAGGCAAGAGCTTATGAACTTTCGGGATGTGTACTATAAGAACATTCAAAACTCTGTTGATAATTTTGATTACTGTTGTGGGCGATATTCATAGTTTCGAAGCAGTGTTTTTTTGTGTTGGGGGATTTTCGATGGAGGCCAATTTTTCTTAATAATAAAATGACGTTCGCGGCACTCATTTTTTGGGGGGGATGCGCTTTCGGACCTGGCAGTTGATCTATTCTTTCTGCGGATCAAGCTTAACCACGGGAATTGACTATATTGAAGACATCTTTCTTAGAAATGGCAAGACCTGTATTTATAACGTTGTGCAATTTGACTGTACGAGCAATCCTCCTTGGAAAGGTGGTGTAGTACCATTCTCAAGTGACTGGCTGTACTCGATTCTCAACCTCTCAGCGGAATTGGTAGCGATAGCCAAAGCGCTAGAGTTCGCTTTTAATTATCCAAATTCTAACTTCTGTATTTTCTCCGATTCCCTGAGCGGCTTGCAATCTTTGGAGTCATTCAATACAGACAGTCCTTTTGTTCTAAGAATCCAGGAATGTCTGTATTACCTGGATCTCCAAGGTACCAGAATTTATTTTGTTTGGCTCCCTAGCCATATGGGTATCCAGCAAAATGAACGGATCGACAAGGCGGCAAAATGAACGGATCGACAAGGCGGCAAAATGAACGGGTCGACAAGTATTACACACTTGCCTATCTGGGAGCTACTCTCAATCCCCGAACATTTGTTCCCGATCATCTGCAAGAAACTCTTATTTTCTTGGCAGCAGTCTTGGCCTCTTAACCCAGCGAATAAATTATATGAAATAAAGCGTGTCATCACACCGTGGTCCTTTCTTGTCTAATAAATAGGCGAGAAGATGTTGTTCTTACTCGGCTTAGGATTGGTCACAGCCGTCTCACTCACGGCCATTTATTAAAAAAAAGACTCAACTCCATTGTGCTCTTGTGGAGCAATGCTGACTATTAAACATATTCTTATACAGTGCCCTTTATACACGAATTTACGACGCTCATTAGGGCTGAATTATTCACTAGATTTCTTATTGGGGAACAACATATGATTTTTTAAAAAAAGTGTTTCTATATTTAAAAATTATTCATGTTTTTAAATTAATATAGTCCTCATTTTATTGTTTTTGCATTGTATATACGTTGCTGAAGTTCTGGCATCACAAAACTTCTTAGCATCGACGCCATGCGAGCAGCAGGCACAGTGCAAGTCACGAATCCATCTCTCGACTGCTCTTCAAAAAAATACGGTCCAATTATGACATTTGCTTTCATACCACACCACACGGTAACTTTAGGAGAATGCAATGGAATTGGTGGAGAACATGAGGGGGACTGGTGGCCCAAATCCTGCAGTTATGGGTGTTGACATCCCCATTCAGGTAAAAATGGCCTCGTCCGTGCACAAAATGTTCCATGGCCAATGCTCGTCCACCTCCATCCGTGCAAGGAATTCCAATGCGAAGGTTTTTGTCTACGAGGAAGATCGTTAGGTTCGAGTTGTTGTTCAAGGTGGATTTTATATGGGTAGTACCGCAGCACTTTACGTACGATCTTGTACACCGTACTTGTGATAAGTCCATTCGACGTGCAACAGCACTTACTCTGCACGCCCTTTGTGAGGTTTCCATTTTTGCTTCCTGTACGGCTACTGAAACAGCTTCCACGGTTGCTTCAATAAAGGGTTTCCTTCCTCGGCCAGGTACTACCGATAGCAATCCTGTGGCTTCAAACTTTGTCATCATCTTCTTCAAACTCATCATATTATAATTTTTAAAATTTTCTAGCACGCACAGCTTTCTTGTTTTACAATGAAACATTTTTAAATCATTCAGAGTTTGGGGCCTGGTAAATTTTCTTTGCGGCCCCTAAAATATGGATAGTTTAACAGTGCAGACCCTTCTCTTCACACCCATTACTTTAACATAGAAGTCTCATAGTGCATGACTTGGGAACGTGTAATAGAAAAAAAATCTAAAAGCAGATTCGGATTCTACATACAAATTACTACTAAAAACCCTATGTGTTGTCTTAGTCACAAAAATGTGTGTTGACTAGTGTAATTAAATGAGATAAGAGGTGCGCTAGGTGGATTTACTTTATTGAAAATTGGTTGTGAAGTTTATTTTGTAATACAATCGAAACTCTCTTCTATAATAAATATTCATATAACGCCTTTTTCCCCTATAACGAATTTTTACCTTTGTCCCAACCTAGATAAACATGTAAATCTTGAGTAGTAACCAAATTTCTGTATAACAAATTTACCGTATAACAAATGTTTTGGGGAGTAGCTAGTGATTTTGTTATAAGGAAGTCGATGGTATCAAGTAAAGAATATTTGTCGTGAGTCGAAATTTGTTTTTCTGTAAACTGTTGGTCAATAAACACTGCAATACAGTATGAAAATGTGGCAACATATCTTTTTGGAATCCGCATAAGATAGTAAACAACTATCCACAGCAAAGTTGAGAGTTCACTCCAGCGCTACCAGGTGGCAAAGCGAGAAGATTACTGTTCAAAATTTCGCATCATTGCAACAATAAAGTAGCAAGCTATTAGGCAGGCTTTCCTTATCTTTGTAGGTTGTGGCTGAGCGGACTCCTAAAACTTTAAATTAAGATGTCTTTCTTATTCGTAAGCCGACTTTGATGAAATAAAGCCTATATGTTGCCCCAAGCTACGCTCAAGTTATCTGTGAAAACCCCATGAAAATTCGTCAAGTAGTTTTGGAGATTAGCGTGTTCAAACAGATAAACAGACAGATAAAAATTTTAAAAATGGTCTTATTGTACTCTGTAACACTCCCTACATCATCCGCAACCAGTTATAGGCAAATATTTTCAATGTACACACAAAATGTTCAAGTTTTATTATATGTATAGAAGATAGAAGAAGAAGATAGATAGAAGATAAATAGAAGAAGATGAGCGTAAAATGATGATTCAGTGATGGGACATAAATAAGGCAGCGTCTGTTGAGGAGACAAAGGAGTCAAACGTATCTCCCTTGAGCTCCCTATCAAACGTCCAGACGACCTGCAAAAATTTGTGTCTCTAAAGGGAAGAGATAGAACGAATATTGGTCAGAGAAACTCTGGAGCTAAAATAGAAAAAGCTATGCGGCATTGGAAACATCTGAACAACAGTTGTTTTGAATAGAGCAAGAGGGTATACGAGCTATTACTTCAAGGGCAAGAAAACTTTGGGTCCAAAATGTCAAGGGTTGTTCCCCGGTGATGAAGATGGACATTGTTTTTATCTGAGCAAGACAAGAAGAATTTAAATAAATTCCCGGTATATCAACTAGAATTCCTGTTCTTCGGATTTATCTTAGAATGGGCAGTCCCTTCGCTCTGTGTGGTATTGAGTTATTATTTGATTAATTTGGAGTTATAATTTAACTTTTTGAGATTGTTCTGTTTCCCTACATGTGTAATTATCCCGGGCAACACCAAACTGTTCAAATGGTTCAACTCTTGAGATTTTTTATTTTTCTACAAACTGAAGAAAGAAGGATTTACCTACAAAATTGTCGTCGGAGCAAATGGAAGGGCACAGCTAAATTGACTAAACTTTTGGAGATAAGCTTTACTTCGTGCATTTAAAAAGGAAACGCCTAAAACGCTTTACGTAGAGCCTTTTACAAAAATTTACAAAAAAAAAGAATCAAAATTTCATATCAAACGCTGTTAATGAATAAATTTTTAAAATAATTGTATACAATTAATTTAATAATTGTATATATGGTGCCTTTTAAATTCGTAAATTTTATTTATAAAAGCGCTTTAAAAAAATAACAAATCTGGCAACACTGGTCCATATCTACTATTTCCGGTTCAAAATGGCGGCCATTTAACAGTATCTTTTAACTGCTCTCTGGAAAATTGACTTACAACTTGGGATTTACAATCTTGCAATATCTGGTTGTTTT
Source organism: Rhysida immarginata (assembly GCA_023313115.1). Taxonomy (NCBI): domain Eukaryota; kingdom Metazoa; phylum Arthropoda; class Chilopoda; order Scolopendromorpha; family Scolopendridae; genus Rhysida; species Rhysida immarginata. The sequence continues at coordinate 6,760 of JAHWFO010069600.1, read as the reverse complement.
ATTGTGTATAGGCACTCACTGTAACTTTTCATGACGCAAGGAGTTCTTCTCTGGTTACTTTTTCTTTATTTTAAACCTTTTGTTTTTGCTCCGCGATGCCCGAGGTCGCCCGGGCGCTAATCATTGCCTGGTCTCGGGTTAGGCCTACTTCGCTTCGGCACATTCTGTGGCCCGTAACGGCCTAGCCATACATCCAACGCTTCTCTGCACGGTTTGAATCGATTCAGCAGCCGTTTTAGTTCAGGTCAGTGTGTTTTCTTTGATTCTAGCTGCTTCTTTAGTTTTTCTCACCCTTTCCACCTTTCCCTTGTCTGTGTTTTTCGGCACCAGCACGAGGTCGTCCTTCTCGCGCTCGCCACTATTTTCCCACTATTGCTCTACTTCAATTCTGATGACAGATTAAGTTTGTTTGGGAGTTTTGCTATCGAATTGTGGTATTGTTGATTATACTATGTGCTTTTTTCGATTTTTTGGGGGGTTTTTACCTTCTCGCCGACCTTGGGATTTTCTCTGTAAACGATGGCCCCACGTGGCGTTCGTTCGCCGGCTTGATGTTTTTGTTTTAAGTGAGATATTATAATTCTGATAACAGATTCTGATTCCTCGACATTTTCGCTATCAAATTAATGTATTACTTTTAATATTTTGTTGATTTTGATTTTCTAAAGCGTTTTTCTAGTCGGCCTAGTGCTGGATCACGTGACGGCCGCGTCGGCAATTTGCGCGGCTCATATCTTGGTTTTGGTTGATCATACGGCCTGCAAACCTGCTTTTTTGGATTCTACGGGTCTTTTTCTATTAGGACAAAGTTATGTTTACTGTCCCTGTGATTGTTTTTCGCTTTACTAGCTGTTTTCTTCCCGTTTGGGTTGATTTGTGTTAAATTCTCCCAACGGACGACCGCCATTCTCGTGCCTATCTTGCCTTGCGGCTCTATTCTTATGATTTCGGCGGCTTTATTCTTATGCTTCTGCTCGATTCTGCTGTGTGTTGTTGAAGATTTGTTTTATTCGGGTCTAAATCTATCAGATTGGTAGTTACGTTTTTATTTTACTTCGATTTTAGTTTTTTTATTTGAAGTGTTTTTGATCTGGCTCTTCTGTAGTATAAACCTAGTTGGTCCACTTGTCGCTCGTTCGTCACAGACTGTAGCGCCATCTGGAGGCCACCTAGGGTTTTCCCTTCTAAGGCATTTTTGGGGTTTCCCGAAGCTTTTGGGTCGAAAATCTCGTACATTTGGTCCTTTTCATTACCACACGGATCTTTTTCTTCTCTTTCTACTACCCTATATCGCTCTGCTATGAAGGAATTACTCCTTCTAAGGAGTGCTTTAGGGCCCCTGGCCTTGCTTTTTAGGAGCTTTCCTGGGTTTTTGAAGGCGAGGATCTCGTATTTTTGATTATTATTATTATTATTATTATTATTATTATTATTAACTAGGTACAACGAGTTAAGACAACATGGCGCTGCGCATGCAGAGAGATTCCCCCTGCTGACTTTGCAGCTGAGCCGAACGCCTTGAATGCTCTGGACCATACGCTCATATAGGTAAGCTCCTCTATTACTATGGATGTTACTACACGAGACGTCAATTACGGCTGATTATTAGAAACTTACAGGCCAATGGAGCTTCTTTATTCTAGTAATGTAGGTCAATAAATTGTGGTAGTGAAGGAGCTAATTTTCTCAGTGAATGAGTTTATTAAGATAGCGAAGAAGCTGCAGGACGATCACAGTCAGTGGCCGCGCAGTACTTGAAATTTTTACCACCAATGGTTTAGCCAATAGAGATTTTCTTTAAGCCAGAATCTCATGGTTTTAGCCAAATTTAAAATTAAAAAAAATTATGAAGCATTAAAAATAAAAAAAAATTAATCGCATGATTAATTTGCACACACTTTTTGCCAAATTTTCAATTCCATATTCTGCTTGCTGTTCTGGATGGATTAAGTACATATTGCTAGGTTCCTTTTGGCTAATTTTTGTTTGGTTTTTTTTTTTGATAACTTATTTCCGATGTTTTAACTATTTCATTTGTATTTTGCTTGTGTTTCTTATTTTTTATCTGTTTGACATTGTCCAGGTTCTCTGATGCCCCATACTGGTATCTTTGGGCTCATCTTTGTAAATAATTTATAAATAAATAAATAATCGCCTTTTCGAGGTTGAAAATAAAAAAATTTCATATAAATGGAATTAGTCAAGTATGTTCGCCAAATGTGATTGTTTATTCGTCAGATTAGTTGAACTGTTGCCACTAGCGATTTGGCGAACGGACTGCGCGGACACTGCGAGTTCTTCACTCGCAAATCGATAATGCGCTAACAAGCGATGGAATTAAACCTGCTCATATGTCAGATGCTTCTCATGCTCAAGCTCCTTCTACGAATATTAAATCCACGAATACCAATTCTGATGTTTCTCATGCTCAGGGGGTTCTTCAGCCCTTTTTCTCTAAACAAGCTAGTGTTTCTAATGGTGATTTATAGCGCCTACTTAATATTAAAAGTTCAGTGAACAAGCCAACGCGTATTGGTTCAAACGATTCATATTCTGGACCTCTTCAGTCTATAGGTTCACGACCAAGGTAAACCGCTTGTTTTTCTCTCTCTTATAGCCTAGTCATACTTGTTCAGAAATAAGTGACGTCGCTCTGGTAGAATGTGACAAATTAAAGACTGCATTTAAGATCTAATCCTCTTTTGTTCTTGTTGTTAAATCATGCGATTATGCTGCATAGTTTAATTCAATGGTTTGGCACCTTTGTACTTTCCTTTCACCGTTCTTGAGGAAATTTTACTCTAATCAGATCGTGTCGTCCTGCCCGGAGGAGTCCACAAAGACGTAAGATTTCGCTAAGATCTAAAGATCTTTATAATTTATTACCAAAATGTCCGTGGGTTGCGTACAAAGATTTCGCAAGTGTTTGATTTTGTACCTTTGAATAATTCTTTTATTTATTGTTTATCTGAGACATGGCTCGACAACACGCTTTACTGATTTTATGCTCTTTGGTGATAGTTATAACATATGTAGCGGGGATCGTGCTGATAATAAACTTGGCGGTGGTGTGCTTATAGCCCTACCGAGAAATATTAAGGCTTATAAGTATCCTATATATACCACAATTGTATTGATCTCGTTTGTGTTGTGTATATTATTAATATTAAAGCTGGTCGTGGCAAGAAATTGGTAATTCTGAATGTTTACATTCCTTTTTCACTCACTGCGACCAACTTTGAATTTTTTCTTGATGAGCTGTCGGAGTTTGTCACCATCCTTCGGATTATACAATACTTGGTGACCTTTATTTTCGGATTTTAAAACGTACTCAGACTACGGATTTCATGGTAAATATCTGTTATTGGTTTCTGGCTTAGTGAAATCTGTTACTGGTTTCTGGCTTAATACCATTGCTACTTTTAATTGCTTTAATTGTGTCCGGCCGCTATCCTGACGGCTGGAAACATGTGACTATACAGTCAATGCCTAAAAAGCCCTTTGCTAGCAGCGCAAATAATTATCGCCCCCATTATGTTGATTCAGTTCCCTGCCAAGTTTTTAGAAATTCTTATAGCCAAACAACTTGCGCAGCATATTGATTTTTATCTTTCTGACAGTTCGCATGGTTTTAGACCCACCCGATCTACTCAATCTAACCTTGTTACGTTTCTTTATTACGTCACGGTCCAGATGGATTATAAGACTCAAGTTGACTTCTTATATGTGGACTTTACCAGAGCATTTGACTAAGTCAACTTTCACATTTTGTTGCATAAATTGCGTATTATTGGCCTTTCAAAACCTGCTATTGATCGGTTTTTTTCTATTCTGCTTGGAAAACGGTTTAGAATTGCATTCAGTGTCCTGAAATTTTTCAGCTATCCTATTGACAGTGGAGTTCCGCAGGAATCTCCCCTCGGACCCTTCTATTTAACATTTTTGTTGCCGATTTATCATATTTACTGGTCGGCTTACCTATTCGTATGCTTATGTATGCTGATGATAACAAATTATTCCATTTGATTTTTACTGGTCATTTTTTTGAGAATTTACACAATCGTCTCGCTGTTGTTCACAAATGGATCTTTAGCCAATGGTTGGGAGTTCAATGCTCAGAAGTCATTTAATGTTACTTTTACTCGTAAAGTGGCACGTTTTATATATGATTACCACATAGGATCAGGGTTTTAGTTACAGAGAATTCCATCAAAGATCTTGTGGTGTTATTTTTTCAGATACCTGCTCGTTTCCTAAACATATTGAGTATCTCATTTCTGATATCTCTCATAGACTAGGTATTTTGAAACGTTTAACATATTTTGTCTCTGATTTTAAAACTTTTGTATACTTGTATAAAGCAATTGTTGTTCCTAAATTGCTATACTGCTCATGGATATGGTTTGGTGGTAATAAAAAAGCGCTTGCTCTTTTGCAACGAAGATTTTAAATCTTTTTGATTAATCATTTTAATTGTCATAATTTCTTTTCATTAAGTTCCGATCCTTATAATATTGATTTTATTATTAGAAGATGTATTTGCAATTTACTAACGAATATTTATCACGGAAGGTTGTTTGTCCATTCGTTTTTTCAAGATTTAAATGTTCATACTCTAAAACTCACTAGAACTGGTTTTAGACGGACAGCTCATCTTATGTGGAAAACTGATATTTCTTAGATTAATCCCATTTTTTAACTGATCAACAACTATGAGCTACACTTTATTACATTAAATTGTCTAAATGCAATGATTTACGTTTATCTATCTATTTTCTTAGTTTTAATTCTAACTTTATTTAATCTCGTCTTTTTTCCTTTATTTGCGTGTTTTCATTAACCCCGTTTTTTTGAGCTTCGGCCGGTTTTGGGGACAACATGATGCTTACTAGCTTGGTTTTTCTTTTCTCAGCTGTTGCAACATTATTCGCTCCTTATTCGATTTTGGCCATCTTTGGACCGCGTGTCTTAACATTCATGAGTTTTTTTGAGTTAAGTGAAGTTAGAGGAAGAAAATCGGTAAATACCAGATTTCTAATTGAAACTGGAATTGTTAGTTACACAATATAAAATGGTGATGAGAAAGGGACAAACACAAACATCCATGCCGTCGGCTGGATTCGAACCCGCGACTCGCTGGTTTCGAGAGCGGCGTAACCTGCGCCTTAAACGTTCTCGGCCACCGAGCCGGTTTGTTGCATTCTAATAATAATAATAATAATGTAACAACAACGGGGGGAATCTGACCAGATACACCGGACGGAAAAAGCCCCGTGTTGTCCCCAACAGGCCAAAGCCCAATATAGGGTTGATGAAAAACACATATAAAATAACTAAGTAAAAAGAACAGAACACCTAAACAAGAGAAAACCAGAACAGACTGAAGGATATGATTGGACAACAGACGCACAATTAAAGTACACTTAAAAATATGAAAAGTATCAGAATAAGAATAACTAACTAAGCTAAACAAGTATTAAAAACAATTATAATTAAGAAACTAAGAGGCAGGAAAAAACCTGCTGTTGTCAACAAAAAATATCAATTAACTTAGAATTATTATTAAATAAATTAACTAATTTAAAAGCAGGATCAAGAGTAATAACCTTGGTCCTGGAAGTTCGAAGGAACCGCAGGACGTGATGATTTCTATTGTTAATCAAAGCACGAAAGCCTATAAGCTCTAAGGTACAGGGTGAAATGAGCTGCTCAAGAATAAGCTTTCTCAGTGTATTAAGCAACGTCTTATTGATTGCTTGCGAAAGATCAAACATGGGCTCCAGTGCAGTTATAACGGAAAAACGAAAAGCACGAGCGATAAATAAACCAAAATTACGAAGCCTGGTTCTTAGATACTCTAATAACTGGGTATTCCTGGAAAACCAAACCCAGACGGCGTATAAGATTTTCTGTAAAATAATCATTTTAAATAGAAAGATAAAAGTCTTGGATCTTAGTAAAAAAGTTCGTCAGACGCTTTAGGATACCTAAACGTTTACTGGTTTCAGCGAGCACATATTCCAGATGATCAGAAACAGTTAACCTCGAGTTAAATATAACGCCCAGGTCTTTAACTTTATTACAACGCTGGATTTTATTCTGTAACAAGGAATAATCAAATTCGAAGTCAACAACCTTCCTAGAATATGTTACATTAATAGTTTTCGAAACATTCAGAAGGAGTCCATTATCAGTGGCCTATCGAGAGACAGAATCAGCTGCCCGAGAAAGATTACAACAATCTTACCAGCTACGGATAACTGAAAATAGTTTTAAGTTGTCAGCATAAAGTAAAAAATTCACCCGACTATCTCCAATATAACTTTTATTATCAACAATTAACACATTGAAAAGAACCGGCCCTAAAGAAGATCCCTGTGGGACTCCACTTCTAATCCTACCAACTGGACTAACTCCTTTCGAGCTCTTAACCACGAAGCTTCGACCTGTTAGCAAGGAGGTGAACCAACTGAAAAGATTATCAGACAGTCCAACCTTTCCAAGCTTATATAGGAGCAGCTTGATGTTGACACTGTCGAAAGCCTTGCTAAAGTCAAAGAATAATACATCAACTTGATTCCTATGATCAATATTAGAGACCAGGTAATGCAAAAAACTAGCAAGGTTGGTAGACGTTGACCTATTCTTCCGAAAACCATGTTGCTCCTGAAGCAAGTACGGATCAATAAACGTCGACAGCTGAGTAGCAACAAACGTCTCCAACACCTTAGCCGGAAATGTCACAATCGTAATTGGTCTA
>JAHWFO010069599.1:330689-346098 GCA_023313115.1 Rhysida immarginata | reverse complement strand
CGAAAATCAAAAAGATACGAAAACGAAAAATTAAAACGACATTTAAAAAATTTTCATTTTCGTCACTTATGTAACGGAATTTATTCAAGATTTTTTACTTTATCCGTGGATTTTCGTAGGGAATTTCGTGTGCAATTTGCGTATGACGAAACGAGTGCGCATTCATCTGCACGTCAGCTTCCCGATTCATAATGGACGCCAAACTTCAGCTCCGTCGAAGAAACAGCTTAAACGTACAATGCATTTCGACAGCACAAACAACCCTATTAAATAAACATGAATTATCTACTGCAGTAGCTTAAGCAAAATGTTGATAAAATGTCTATTCTAAAATGTTGATAAATAACTTTCGAATCGACTGGAAGAATCCACTTTGAACAGGGCCGGATGCTGCAAGGGAAAAAATTTCGTTTCGTAAAAATGAAAAGTCGGTTTCGTGCGCACAGCGCAACTTGTTTGACGAAAACAAAAATAATCACGAGCAAATAGAAATTGCCACTTAAATTATTTCGTTTTCATATCTTTTTTTTTTTTTCGTACGAAAAAATCACAAATTGTCTATTATTTAAGAAACGGAATCAAAAATGTTTTATTACTGAAAAATTAATCAAAGAGTATTTTGTAAGGAAATTCAAATTTTATTGATAAGCAGATAAAAAAAAAACTAAGTAGGAATAAATGATGAATGTATAGAAACACTGTAGGAATAAATGTAAATATGCTAGAGATATGTCTTTAATATCTTCGGTATTTAAACGCACAGTACTCCTCAGAGGAAAATTCTTTCCTGATAATGCTCACAACACAATTTGGAAAAACTTTTGCTATTTTTCTCAAGCTTACCCAAGATCCAATTCGTAAATTGCCCGTAACCTAGTATATCGATATTGCCTGTATAAATAATAAAAGTTAATTAGATAACATTCTACAATACTAAAAGTAGCTACAGCTCGCCTTTCAGCAGGCCGATGACGTCACGGGGATGATCACTCCACATTCAAAATGGAGCGCGACGGATTTTACGAAATACGTATATAAACGTAGTTTTTATATATTTAGAGAAATTTTTGGCAATTTTTAATATTACTACATTAATTTATTTTCACTGTAGATTATTTAGACAAAAATTCGTTTTTAAGTGGTACTTGTCCTTTAAGGCTCTTACGATACCCAGAGAGAACTGTCCTGGGCCGACAAGGACTTCAGTTTCTCTCTCCATCTTTGACTTCGTAAAGCTTTGACCTCTTCCTGGATCTTGCGAGAAAGCCTGTTGTACTTAAGTCTTGAAGAAGGGTAGCCGCTTTTATTGACATAATCTTCTATAGGAATTTCTTTCAAGAATGAGATGCCTGGTATAAGGAGGGCGGTCTACAATCAAGACGCTTTCGATCGATTGTAGAGGTACTGGAAGTAGTAGCATCATTGACAATACGAGTGATAACACTAATATTTGTGTTAATGCCATCCTTGTCAATAACCGCCTTGTATGGGATGATATTTTCTCTAAGAATATCCCTGGAGTGTTTCCTGTCCTGCTTGCAGCGAAGCCCAATCTCAATATCCAGTTTTAAACCCTCAAAGCATCACTGGTTGGTGATCAGTGGATAAGTCGTCTACAGTAAACATATTATAAGGCTTGAAGAAACATTTAAAAACACCAATGTCTAGCACGTCGCTAACAGGCAAGTGGTCACAGTAATATACTGGCGGAAAAAAAAATCCCAACACCACGAAGGACTTGTGCTAGATGAATGAAATTTGGACAGTATATTCAGCTATGGTATTTATTTAATTGATTCAAGTTTCCAAGGTTACAACTTATAGGGGGCGCCACCAGCGCCACCCTGTACATGGTGAAAAGCATGGACTTTAGTACCCGCTGTAGTCGCCGCGCTGGTCTATGCAGGCCTGCACACGTGCATGCATACGGTAGTAGAGATGCCGAATGTCATTTTGTGGAATGGCATTCCATGCCTGTTGTACCTGGATGGTCAGATCAGCGACAGTTGTTGCTGATTGTGGAAGAGCTCTGACACGGCGTCCGACCATGTCCCAGACGTTCTCGATGGGCGACAGATCTGATGATCGTGCTGGCCATGGTAGGATGTGGACACCCTGAAGGGCACTTTGGGTTGCAGCGGCAGTGTGGGGTCCAGCGTTATCCTGTTGGAACAGCCCCCCTAGCATACCAGCCATGAATGGCAGCACAATGGGTTCAACAACCATCCGAATGTAAACATTTGCCGTCATGGTGACTGGGATAACCACCAGGGGTCCTGCTGTCGTAGGAAATCCCTCCCCATACCATAACGCCAGGGGTGGGGTCAGTATGCCGACGACAGATACAGCTCGGTAACAGGACTTCCCCACTCCTCGTCCTGACCCTTGTGCGACCATCACTCTGAACCAACAGAAACGACTTTCAACCGTGAAAACCACAGACCTCCCTTCTGCCCTCCAAGTCGCTCTGGCTTGACACCACTGAAGACGTGCCGCACGGTGTTGAGGAGTAAGAGGCAAACATGCCACAGGGCGCCTGGAGTGGAGGTTCCTGGCCAGGAGACGGTTCCGAATTGCGCGTGAAGTGACGTTGGGTACCACAGCAGCCCGAATGTCCGCTGCAGATGCTGTCCGATTTGCCACAGCCATCCTACAGATGCGCTGGTCAACCTTGTCTCCAGTGGCCGGGGGTCGTCCAGATCCTGGTCTCCTGGTAATCCTGCCTTCCCTGGACCATTGCTGCCAACAGTTGTACACAGTGGCAACGTCTCGACCCATGCGTTCTGCAATAGCACGGAACGAAAGTCCACCCTCTCGAAGGCCCACTACACGTCCTCGTTCGAATTGGGTTAGCTGCCCGGCAAAGTTGACTTTTAGTAACTGCGAGCACTGCAGTGAAGCATCCCTCAGAGACACCCAAATGAGCAACCCATTCATAGCAAGTGTTTCGTATATCTGCTCTGCAGTGAAGCATCATGTTGACGCCATTGTTGACCCATTTCGCAGCATTTTACTAGGAAGTTACTAATTATTATTAGAAATTAATAAAGTTTATTTATAATTCGTAAATATTTAACAATAATCAAATAAATGTTTACAAAATTATTACTAATTAATAAGTGATTTAAACATTTGATATATTACAAAATATTACTAAATTGCAAAAATTTGAATAGGTCTTGTATCACAAAGAAATCAATAATTTCATTTGCGTAAAGTGAAGGTCCTTTAAAATCACACAAAAGAATTCCGTATTTCATGTTTGTAAGATTACTAACAATTAAAAGGTTATTTATTGATTTGGTATTAAACGTATGAAATTATACGAATAAGAAATGAGTAAAGAGCGTTTTAATTGTTGGTAATTTATTTATAAATGTGTAAACACGGAGTTTCTTTGTGAGATTATGATTTCATTCCCATAAACAGGCCGGCACTTTATGCAAATAAATACTAAAAACAAATAAACCATCTAATATAAATAATAATTGAATTGAATTGAATTGTAACAACAACAGGGAGCAACCAACGGGTTAATGAAGAAATACAAATAACTAATAAAAAAAAAAAAATTTAATTAAATTGAGACAAAAACTCAAACTATTTAAAAAGTTGAAGACAAGGGTCGTTAAAAATATCAACATTATTATTGTTAGGTAAACCACTGTTAAACATTCTAACCAATTTAAAAGCCGGATCAATGGCGGAAATGTTTGTACGCCATCGAATCGTTTGCAAATGAATGTTAGTGTCCCTATGGTGCCTAGGAATACGAACTCCCATAATTTCAAGGATGCTCGGTACCCAGAGGCGTCCTTTAAAAATGCGTTTAGTAATATTAATAAAAAGTTATAAATATTAAAGGTATAAATTAAATCGGCCAAATGGCTGAAATCGTTACATTTTCTACAGATAAAATTTAAAAAAGAAGTAATTTTTACAGCTAAAAAATTAAAATTTTGATTGGTACCAGAATACCATATCCAAACAGCATATCAGATCTTGGGTAGCACAACAGTTTTAAGGAGTAAAATAAAGGTAGAAAGCTGACCCAAAAGGTATAATAATAATAATAATAAGTAACAACAACAGGGAATAACCCACTAAATAAACTGGAAGGCCAAGCCCCTATGTTGCACTCCCCGCCCCCAGGCCAAAGGCCCAAAATAGGGTTATTTAAGATAGAAGTAAAAGAGAAGTAACGTAATTTTAAAAGAAGGACAATAAAAATACAGAAAAACACAATTTCATTTATACAGATTAAGAGAAATATAATAATATTTACAACGATAAAAATTCAAAAATAATAATAATAAGAAGAATATAATAATAATAATAATAATAATAATAATAATAATAATGTAACAACATCGGGGATAAGACCCCCGGAAATTAAACCGGGGGGAAGCCCCGAGTTGTCCCCCACAGCCAAGAGCCCAAAACGGGGTTGATGTGAAAAAATATAAAAAGAACTAAAGTAGAGAAACATAAAAGACAAAGCAAAAAAGCAAGATTAAGAGACGGTTCAAAGGTTAAAATAGCAGGAGAAAACTGCTATAGTCAACAAAAAATGCCAATTAACTTATGATTATTACTATACGAATGAATTAATTTAAAAGTTGGGTCAACAGTAGAAACCTTTGTCCGCAATTTACCAAGAAACACGAGAGTTTTAAAAGTGTGGTTGGATTTAAAATAAGAACGCACCCTCAAAAATAAACTTAACTTTCTTGTGGCAATGTATGAAAGAAAGGCATACAATTAAAAATTTAGTCATTTTTAAAAAATAAAAAGATTACTTAAAATTGGTACTAAAGATTTAGAATTTTCTAGAGAATTATACATATCTACGAAACTTATTTAATAATAATATCTAATAAAGAATTACATTAAAACTCGTTTATCATTAATTGGAGGGAAATTATTGATTTTTTTAACTTAATTAATTAATTTATTTATTTAATTTATTTGTAATTTTGCAAGCAATAGGCTATTAAAGCCCAATAACAGCTTACAAGAATAAAAATTCAATATAAAAAAGAATGAATATAATAATATTAAATATTAAAAGGAAAATGATCATAAGATAAACGTAATATTTCAAAACCATTTTTAACATATGGTCAATTTTTTACTGTGAAGTTAAGCTACATCAGGCACGGCTAGTCACTGGATGGGCGACCATCCGTGATAGCAATCTTCACCCTCCCGCCCCCCTGCTGCTGCGACCATCATACAGCAGTCGTGAATCCAGCTCCATCCAGGGACCCAACTCGTCGGCCTATGGCCATGCAGGCCCTGAATGGACGTATTGGATCCCAATTCTTAAATAAAATAAAAACAAAAAAAAAAATAAAATATAATTATAACAAACCTTCTCCATAAATTCAAATTGATATAAACTTAATATTTAAATAAACTAAAAAATCTAAAAGACAAAAACAACTTTAACAATTTAACCCTTAAAGGAGCACTCACCATTTCGGCAACAATAAAAATAATTTTTGAATCAAATCTTGTTTATAAAGTATGGCAATGCCAAATAGGGAGTTAAATTAATTTTATGCAGAATAATGACCATTTTCGTAATGTATTTTAGAGTATACTTTGCTCCTTCTGAGTCTAAATGAAAAGGCAGGAAAGCTCGAATAATGCTTTTAAATGTTTATATTATCTCTACTTTTATTTATCTTAGTTATACATTAAAAGCACATTAAAAGTAAGTTAATTTTACATGGACACTTGAGGAGACATCAACATCATCTGCCATTTTGAAGGATGGTGTTGAAGAAAAAAATTGTTTTTTACTTTATTTTACTATCGACTGAGGACTTCATTTTAATGATTATATTAGATGCATCTTTAAGGGCTACAATTACATTAGAAAGATTAAAAAGTTACTTCCCCTCCCCAATAACAAGGAATGTAACTTAAAATTGAATTCACCAGGTGGAAAGTATTTGGATTAGGAATTAAAATAATTGCAAGAACATTTTATATTTTTAAAGATCTTTGCAAGGTTTTAGCCGATTCTGGCAAAGAATTATTTTAAAATGTTAGCACGTTACATTCCTTGTTTATTGAGGAGGAGAGGTAACTATTTCTATGTAATTTTAAATTGTTAAAGTTGCTTTTGTCTTCTTGATTTTTTAGTTTATTTTTAGTATCGGGTTTATTCAAATATTAAATTTATTATATTAAATTTATATCAATTTGAATTTATGGAGAAGGTTTGTTATAATCATGAATTTTAGCCCAGTTTTTACGGTTTAGTACATTTTTAACATAGTGATTATAATTAAAATTTAAATCAATAAAAATTGTAAATTATACAGTAAGAAAAAGAATAAACGCAAAATTTTTAATCAGTAAATTAAGGTAAAGAATCTTTAATATCTTAATATTAATTTAACATCCCATAATCTTTTGCTATGCATAATAAGAATACATTAAAAAAATCCCTCCCACGATGCATCTCCCTCATATTAAATTCATCTATATAAGATTGGAATAGTGCACGGCATGTTCCATATTGCCTTTTAAGCTTACGCTTAGCCCAAGACCACAAATTTTCAATATTTTGTGTATGAATATTGTCGTCTCGGGATGGACGAAGTGTCTCCGATGAATGACTTTCGAATGTATGTATACTCAGTTGCTGAGGAGAGGGATGTCTCTGTAAGCTCCTTAACCGTCTGACATATGACTGCCCGGCAGTATGTATTGGGTAATAAGAGGAAGCAAGGTTTCTGCCTTACGATCCCGGACCATTAACAGAAAACATTTTCCGCTTCTTCTCTCCACTCCCCCGAAAACCCACTGCCCTCTCCTCCGCTCTCCACGGCGATATTTCTTATGGAAAAAAAATGTCTCGTCTATTTCGACGATCAGTGGATTTCCATCTGCATCAAACCCACCAATTTCAGCTGACCGTCTCTCCAAATAGGTTTTACATTCTATACGGAGATAATTGCACCAATTGACTATTTGGCTTTAGAAACTTCAGTTTCAATTGCAGTTAGCTCCTGGAGCATATCCCGCGACCAGCAGTATAACAGTCTTATAGCCTATAAGGAATGGAATGTAAAAACTAAATTATTGATAGACGAGATACATTTGACGAAAATGACAACCTTAGAAAAGCTTCAGTATATTAAACTCACCTTCTCCAACGCCAGATGACTGTTTTCAAATAATGAGCCTTTCCGTAAAGATGTAGAAAAATTGCATCGTCCACATCTCCATCTTTTTCCAACACACCACCTCGGATTGCTCTTCAATTAATACGGCCTGCCACATCTCTCGCAGTCGACTTTATTCTGTATTAGTCGCCTCTTCGCCAACCATCTTTTACACTGCTCAGTTTCCATAATTTCTAGTATTAATTTTTTGTAGTTCCATCTTTCATCGTTAATCTCATGTTCACTTAACAATTCTCCTTCGTCTATTATCACTTCCATGGCAAAGTCCGTCTGATCAGTATGCTGCGATAAAAGTTTCTGAAAATGAGCAATGCAAAATACGGAAATTTCCTGTTCCCGGGAAATGTCCACAGGATACGGCCAAAAGACACAGGAATGTCCTGCCATTGGGAAATGTCCTGTCCACGGGAAATTGAAAGAGGTCAAGAAAACGGAGTGCCTTTCAGCTCAGCTCGTTATAGAGCGAATATCCCTACACTTTTCCTGACAGAAAAACCATAGACGAGAATTTTTCGGTCACAGATATGATATCAAAAAAACATAATTCAAAATATTTCCCCCCGAAGCCCTTATTGCTAATTAGAAATTTGAAATAAAATCTACTAAGTTGCGTTTATTTTAAATAGTATTTTGAAAAATTCTTTTACTTTGAAAATAAACATTTAAATAATTTTTAAAATAAACACTCACGCATGTTACACAAAGAAATCACTTTGTGTAATGATTATATATTGGAAAGTAAAATTATTTCAAATCTTGACGGATGTAGGGGAGAACCCTGAAATACAATAAATAATAGATATTCAATAAAAATATTTCATTTTTTACTGAATATCTATTATTTATTTCAAATCTTGGAAGACTGTGAACCCAGACTCTCCATTTCCCAAGTGAAACATTTCCCTTTTTTATAGGTTACAGTTAAAAGCTAGATTTTATACAAAAAAGTTTGTTTAATATTATTTTGCATTAAAGAAAAGCTGATGGATGGGTGGTCTGAGAGGATTTATTTCAACATGATGCCTCAGATGTTAAAATGTTAAAATACAGATGTTAAATGTTTAAATAAATAATAAATGAAACTAGGAAAGAAAAAGAAAATTCCAGTCTGGTATCGCGACGCTCTGAGCAATTAAGTCATTGTTGACTGTAATGTAGGCTCCTGGCTTAATTTTTCATTTATCATTTAAATTTAATGTCATATTCACTTGGATGCTCTGTTCGAGACTGAAAAGAAGCTCCGTCTCCAGGGTAGCATGCAACTACAGTTGACTTTAAATAGCCAAACATCTACTCTCAGTATTTGCAATGATGAGGCATGTGATGACAGTTATGATATTAATGCACATAAAGCTCATGCAAGCAATGAGATTAATGTTGGAGTAGAGGATTCAGATGCTCCCTTAATTGAAAAGCATTTAACTGTGTTAACTTACTTGGGTGGATACTGTGCTCATTCTGTTCTAAAGAAGCTAAAGTGCAGTTTCTGTAAATGCATTTTAAGCAATACTGAAAGTATGGACTGTAGCAGTGAATTAATACAAAACTTTGATAGGGGTGGTCTTACTTACCCAACACAATTTGTTGTCAATGCAGTGGCATACACTTACGTTATTCTTGACAAAATACTTTCCAACCATGAAAAATAATTTTAAAAATAATTCGTGTTTTATGAAAAATGGTCAAATAAGAAAAAGCTGGAAATTTTTCAAAGTAAATAAAAATTCAAAAGTGCATTTAGTTTATTTTTGCTAAAAATTCTCTGAAGAGATAAAATTTAACAATAATAATTAACATCGGTGAGATAAGGGTTCATAATACTGTTTCTATCAACGAAATTGGTAGTAACTTTGCAGTATAACATAGGGACAACAGAGATTCCAACTAGTTTCGCCTTTTATTCCCGGCTTTATCAAGGATAACACAACAAGAGGCTCGCAGGCCTTATATACAGAAACAAGGTACATAGTATGCAAAGAGATTGGAGAATGGAAATAAAAACGTGAACCAATAAAGAAAATACAGGAGAACCAATAACAGAAATTACTAGGAATAATGTTTAACTTATCTGAAGGGCTTTCCACTTAGCAGCTTCTTATCTGAAGTCTTCCTACAAGACCTCGAACTAACCTTTGTCACCCCCCTCCTTGCTAACTCCACTATCATTTCATATTTCCGATATGTGGATGACATCCTTATTATTTACGATTCCCGTTCTTCCTCCCCCACTGACATCGCTGACACTTTCATTTCCTTCTCTCCCCATATCCAATTTACCTACGAAACAGAAGTTAACAATTCCATCCCGTACCTTGACATCCTCATTACTAACAACCTCCAAACTAACCGTTTCTCGTTCTCTGTCTTCCGTAAGCCTACCACATCGTCTAATCTAATCCACTGTTCTTCCTCACACCCCCCCGTCCACAAACACGCTTCCCTACGCTTCTACATTGACCGTGCCCTGAAGTTACCCCTCAGCCCCCCTTCCCGCACCTCCGAACTCCGTATCATCCACACCCTCGCCCGTATGAACGGCTTCTCATCCTCTACTTTCTCCCGTACCCTCCAACGACGTAAACGTGCCTTCCATAACCCGAATCCCCCTTCTCCTGATATAAGCCGACGAAAGAAGTGGGTTTCTCCAATAACAGAAATTACTAGGAATCCCCCATTTCTCCCGCCTCTCCAATTTCCTCTCTTCCCTTGGTTTTTAAGTTTCTTTTGTTTTTCCAACCCCCTTTTCTTCGTACCTTGCGCCCGTCTACCCTATCTCCATCTGACGATTTCGCCCGATCCGGAGTATATCGCCTGAACTGCGCCTTCTGCGATAAGTTTTACATAGGCTTATCGACCCGTAATTTCAATATACGTTTCAAGGAACACGTCAACTCCTACGAGAAACAAGATGGTAATTCCCACTATGCCAACCATCTTACCAATTCCGGACATACTTTGAAAACCAAAGATGAAGTGATGTCCATCTTACACAGATGCAACGACCCATTCAAGACTGCGACCCTTGAATCAATAGAAATATTTAAAGCCAAGAGATTTACCCCTGGCCTCATCCTCAATTGCCAAACCGATTTTGATGTCTATGCCATACTTAACTCTGTCTCCGACCTTGTATAATTTAAATTAATTTATTTATTTTCAAATATGTTTTATATAATTCTACTTTCATTCTCCTTTGTAAATCTTCTTGTCTTCTGACAAAAGATATGCTCTCTTTTCGGTCCGCGATTTGTTTGATTTCCTCTTTTATCATTTTATTTGATTTCCTTAGCAATTTCTGTTATTGGTTTCATTAGTATTTTCCTATTCTCGATTCTCCTGTATTTTCTTTATTGGTTCACGTTTTTATTTCCATTCTTTCCATTCTCCAATCTCTTTGCATACTATGTACCTTGTTTCTGTATATAAGGCCTGCGAGCCTCTTGTTGTGTTATCCTTGATAAAGCCGGGAATAAAAGGCGAAACTAGTTGGAATCTCTGTCGTCCCTATGTTATACTGCAAAGTTACTACCAATTTCGTTCAATAATAATTAAATAACGAATAATATGTGCAGGCCTTTTTCTTGTGAAATATTTTATATTTTAAATTTTGGAACTCTATTCCGTTATTCAGTAACCCAAGCGAAGATTAGCCCCGTTAATAGCAACTCTACAATAGCCGTGTATCTTTTATCTACATGCTGGCTCTAGCCTTCGGCCCTACGAGTGATGACGTCACAAAGTCGTGAGCAGGCTTTGAGTAGAGGTGGTGTTGGCTTAAAGCGCCCGAAAGCTTTCTTACAGGTGCTCGTCCTCGTAGCTTAAAACATGGCGGCCTGCAGGGAGTATTTGTTTGACCTGGACGACGAAACAACTTTTTCCATTTCGTTGCGACCGGAGGCATACGAATACCTTATAACAGGTAATTAGCACTATTTAACCATCCGAAATGTACAGGTACCTGTGGGTGAAAATGTTAACTAAGTGGGATTAACTAAGTGGGGTTTGAAATTTGGTTTGATAAAATTCCCTGATTTCCTAAGCATAAGGCTGCAAACGATACATATCTATCGCATTCCGTTTTTTTTTATTGATTTTCAAAATCCATCAGTTATTTTTGGGACACCCTGTATGTGTCATTAACTTTAAATGTTTTTAAGTCATAGTATATTTGTGAGTAACATTTGTGAGCAAGGTCGGCCTGAGGACGCGGGAGGCGCGAACTAGAGTTTTACCTGCGCCTTTATATTCCACGTCATGAATCGTACAGAATTAACATGTATTTTATAAATATCTTTACTGAATTTACGTCGTAGATACTGTTACCTTAACTTTTATTTATTCTCAGTTTAATATAAATTTTAATATCAAGAACAGATGAAGGGGGAGGGCATGAGGCCCTTCACCTGTTCTTGTTTAAATGTTTTTAGCATAATTGGATATGAAACATTAATCGCTTAATCAAAAAAGGAAACAAAACCAAGGAATTTAATTTCCTTATTATATATTAACATTAAAACTATATTACAAATATTAAACAATGTATATACTTAAATATTTATATAAGTGTCAATTGCAGCAACAGAACAAAATAAATCGCTATTTTAAAAAAAAAACATTTTTTTACGTAACAAAACAAAATAAAAATTAATACAAACAGTAAAGCATTTTCCAGACCAACAACTATCTAATATAAAAAACCACATAATTATTTATGATGTCAGTAATTATTCCTAATGATAATACGAATATGGTTGTAATGAAAGGCTTACTAGCAATTTGGAAAGGACCCCCCCTAAATTTGGGCCGGCCTTGTTTGTGAATGTTCTATATTTACTATAATGAATATCTTTACTAACTTATTTTTCTTGTTAGGTGCAAGCTACATTAAAATAAGTGAATTCCTAAAGGAATTAGAAATTCGTTCTGCAATACAGATGAGCGGCAAGATAGATTTTTCGAAGAACAGCAAAATTACAATCTATGAAATCATTAAAAGAATAGACGAACACAAATTCCGTAGATTCAAAAATAATCTTGTGATACTTAATGCATATTTGTATCATCAATAACTGCTTTTTTTTTTCAATTTAGAGATTGGCGAGGGTGTCACTTTTCAAAAAGAATCGGGGAACATTCAGCAGGAGGCTGTTTTGCCAACCACCAAAGGAAAAAAAGTGTGAATGCTCTGGTGTATGCAGGGTCGGATTTAAGTTTGCTAAGGCCCTAAGCTAATTTAGCTTAAAGGATATGAGGGCCTTTAAGCTAAATTCATATCTTTGCCCTCCTCCCCCGTTTAAGCTAGAAGTAGAATGTGGGGTCCTAAGCTATACGTAACTCCGGCCCTGGGTGTATGATATGCATATCATATATTAATATTGTTGGAAAATTTATCGTCTTTTATAAAAAGTAAATTTAAATATCTAAACTCTAATGTTCTTATTTTACTGACACAGATTGGCCAGAATAAGCCACAAAGGCTCTGATAGCAGCACGTTTAGAAATGGATGCAGATTTCAATAAAGCAATTTCGAAATCAAAACTGTGGGTGAAAATTGCATCTCAGTTGCAAAAACAAGGCTTCTATTTCTCTGGCCCTGATTGCGATAAAAAATGGAGGAATATCATGGTCACCTACAGGAAAAACAAGGACCGGTCTCAGCAATCTGGTGCTGGTGCTATACGATGGAAGTACTTTCACCTCATTGATGATCGTTTTGGGAGGAATGTGAACATCAAGCCACCAGCTAATTACGTACGGGATGCGTCAAAGAAAGACACACAAGTCATTTCTGCGGTTTTCTAGCCAGTATAAGCTGCCAATCTTTAATTTCCTCAGCCCCATCAGGTTCCCCAGACCCAGCACCATCACATTCCCCAGCTCCATCTTTTTCCCCAACTCCATCATTTTCCCCAACTCCATCGTTTTCCCGAACCCCATCTTTGTCCTTACCCCCATGCCAAAAACAAAAGTTGGCAGAAAAGATGAGCCTCCAGCATGGTTTACCCAAGAGCTGGGAAGAAGAGATGTGCTGGAGGCAGCCAGATGGGAAGAAGCAAAACGTCTGGAGGAGAGAAGAATCACAGCGATGGTAAATTTAAAAAAAGCCATCATTGATTTTCTGAAAAAAGACTGATAATGGTAGCAAAAAAAATCTCGTAAGCACACTTACCAAAGTGGAAAGTTGAAGAGAAGCAAGAGATCGTATATCCGCAATAGAATTTCTTTATACATATGTATGTACATTTCGACAGCTGGCCTGTCTTTTCAACATATCATGATATATATCAGATATAATAAACATATGGTAAGTGTTCTCTTCAACTCTTCACTTTAAGACTGATAATGTTACAATTTTAAAAAAATTTCAATAAAAAGAGTTATGAACGATTTATAAGAAGCTCATTTAAAATAAAAAAAAACATGAAACACAAAAATAATCAATAGTATGGGATTATACAATTCTTTCATTACTCATTTAAAATAAAAACCATGAAACACAAAAATATTCAATATTATCGGTTTACACAATTATCTTGTTATTCTGAAACTGTTTCTAACTCCAGTTGGTATAGCTGGTTTTGCAGGTACAGTTGTTGTGCTAATCTTTCTTTTTTAGTGACTCCATCTTCATTTGACAGTTGGGGAACTGAACTTGCATTAACTGAGGCTGAACAACGATAATCATTATCATGATCTGAAGATGCTCCATCATTATATAATACACACAGGTTGTGGATAACACATGCAGCCACTACAACAATCGGCACAAATGGCCTTCTTAAAACATATAGATATTTCAGCTTTCTCATACACCCAAAGAGTTGTCCGAAGGCTTGTTCTATTACAACTCGCGTTGAACTTAAAATTCTATTAAAATGTTTTTCCTTTTTTCCTAAACGTCCATTGTCGCGGAAAGGAGTCATCAAATACAGTTTTGTTGGATATGCACAGTCCCCTAACAAATGGCAACCTTTTGGAATATAAGATGAGTCACTGGAAAGCTTTGCAGCAAGTTCCGAGTTTGCGAAGACTCTGGCGTTATTGGTAGAACCAGGCCACCCAGCAAAGATGTCCATAAATACCATTTTTGCATCGCAAACCGCTTGCAACATAACAGCAGGCGATTGCTTTCTGTTGATATGGACATTTCTTTCATACTAACGAGGACTGTAATTAATGTGGGTTCCATCTATACATCCAAATGTGTTCGGAAATGGCACAGCTCTAAGTTCCGAAAAATCCTTTACAACTCTTGTTGCATCTTCACCTGTCGGCCATTTGATTATTCTGGCAGAGAGCTGATCCAAGGCATGACAAAATCTGGTGAAGTCCTTATTTGCATGCCCTGGCGATATTCCAAAACGAACGGCCACTTCCCTGAAGCTCTCTTGGGTTCCTAGTACCGACAAAGACATGGTGCCTTTATTTGTTTATATGTGCCATCAATGGCACCAATCACTCCAGGAAGGCCACCGACAGCTTTAAACCCTGCAGCAATTTCTATTTTTGCTGGGCATTGGGCCACTTGATTCTGGTGACTTGCTCATGAGGCATTTTAATACTCTATGTATTCAACCACACTGATTGTGTTGGAATCCCAAATCTATCTGCTACAGACCTGAAAGCAAACAATGATTTGATTGGAAGTTTACATATGATACTGAAACTATGTTAGTATAATGCAAATTCTTCCAATCATTGGTTCTTCAAAAAAAAACCTACCTGAAGGATTCGAGGGTTGCAACAATCCATAAGGCAGCCAGAACTTGATGAAGTGGAGGTGACTGCGGCCTACCAAAAGAATTGTCCACTTCTTCACCGACCTGTTTATGACAAGGCAAATATAGTAGAATATTAATTTTGTTAAAGAATGTGTACGGCAAACATATAGAATATTTAGGGGTGGAAATATCACACATAATAAAATTATAATAAAATGTGTAACCCCCCCCCCTCTTTCCACTAATTATTTTGAAATCACAGTGCATATCAATTCCATGTTGTTGTTTTTTAGGTAAACTCACTAGAAATTATAGTTCATGGTTCAGACTCTTTCCACAGAAAAAAAATTAAGCACTTTTTAAGCACCTTAATTTTCATTGTACTACGATCGACCTACAGCTAAAGCTTAAAAATTGAAGCTTTTCATAAGCTTTATAACTTGTAAAATGACAGTGAATAATATATATATAGATCAATTTAATAA